>JAZGLO010005900.1:1972500-2244158 GCA_036873155.1 Biomphalaria sudanica | reverse complement strand
GCAGAAAGTATGGTCTAACGTTTTACAAATGATAATACGTACAGTGTATATTTCTTGATATTCTTGTTGAATTTCAAACAAAATTAATTGTAATAATAATAAAAAAAACAAGAAAACGTGTTCAGGCCTTTGTGTCTGCTGTCACTTTTTTAAAAAGTTGTCTGCATTGAATTTTTTTTTTCTTTGGTCGCAACCAGACCGGCCCATTTGGTACCAGCCCACCGGGCATTTGCCTGTTTGCCCATATAGCCAGTCCGCCCCTGAAAAGGATTGATAATGATAATAGACTTAATAGTTAAATAGAAGCGGAGACGGAGGCAAACATCATAATATTAGTATTATAAGTAGGCCTATAGTCTACTATTACTTTACTTTACTAAACTTAAATTGAAACTAGCCTAGACTACACTAAATAACGCTATTAACACTCAGATAACTATTCTATAACTTATAGTAAAGTAGATCTATAACTTGTATAAGTAATATTAGCTAAATAATTAGTATACATTTACTATAAAATACAAGTTAAGTCTTAAGTGAAAGTCTAAGTATAAGTTAGTAATTATATTTTAGATCTAGAATCTAGTCTACTATTTAGTCTATTAAAAAGTTATGACTATTATTTTACTATTGAATTACTATTAGTAACAATTCTAAATACTAAGAAGTATTACCAATTACATTAGTCATATATTAAAATATTTAGATAAGATTAAAGATAGGTATAGGCATAGGCCGTATTATAGATCTAGATCTAGACAATTTCCTAAATTTCGATTGGTTTTTTATTCTCTCCCATCTTTATTATAATTAACAAAAAGCAAGTAGATCTACGACTTCGTTGGCACTTAAACAACGGTTTTAAAAGTGTCTAGAATGATATTTTATTATTATCAATAAGAGACATGGGCAGGCGTATTCTTTTAAAAGCTAAATAAATATCTAGCTAAATCTAAATGTATTTACAGGTAATATTGCGAAATTGAAATAATGTATAGTATTGTATAGACTGAAATAAACACAAGAGGTAAGCTCTTCCATGTCAAAAGTTTAATTAAAAATCACGTGAAAATCCTGAGTTCTGTTCATCGAGGGCTAAAAAAGGCTCTAAGCAAGCACCATTTTATCAAGCTTAGCGCTAAAAATCTAGATCAATATTTCAAGTCTTGTTAATCTATTTATTTACTTTAAGATGACAAATCTGCACTGTTCTAAATGTACCGTTGTTCAATTCAATTAAGTACCCATTCATAACTTCATTGTCAATGATTGTCATTCTGATTCATTCATTGGATGACAGTGATTTAATTATCATTATGATATCATACTTGAAGATTTGACCTAACGAATTCTAGACTAAGGTATACCTTGTATAGATATCTAGACTACACTGCATAGTATATTACTAGATCTATATAACTATATCTCTCTACCTTCAATTCTTGTAAACTATACTCAAGATAACTAAAGTAGTAAATTCTAAGATCCTTGCAGTTTGTTACATTTTGTAGAAGAAAAAGGTATTCATAAAATAACCTAACGATAAACCATAGCATATATTATTAACACTGATTAACTAGATCTAGAGTCTAAGGTGGATTTTGGTAGAGGGGTCTTCATGATATAAGGGAGGCCAAATATTATCTAAGGCCTATTTCTTGTGTGAATGTTTAAGAGGGGTTGCACCAATAGTATTGCTATACACGTTTTGGGTTTTAACTCTTTCAGTGCTGCGTTACTCTCAGCGAGTAACTCCGCTAGTGCTGGTCAGTGCGGAGTTACTCTCAGCGAGTAACTTGGTTTATAATATTTATTTCACTATCTTTTTAAGTTAAACTTTTTTATTTCTCTTTTTTTTTTAAATTTCCCGGATGTGGGAGTGATTGTTCTTTGTTTTGGTAGTAAATTTGATGCAGTACCAACTTTCTTTTTTTAAAAAAGAAAATTGTGTTAATGGTTCCTCTTTTTAGTTTATTTCCCGGGACCCGAAAGATGTAAATAATACAATTTCTTAGTGTATTTGTTCATCTTTTATGACATTTGAAGTGATTAAATGTGTTTAGTATTGTGTTTTTTTCAATATTTATGGATTAAATGTTTAATTATAAGGTTAAATCTTTCAGTATATCGATTTTAAGCGAATTTTGTAATATATATTTTTTTTTTCCGTGCTCAGTTTAAAATTATTGAAAAAATATTTTTCTTGAATAATTAATTTTATTTATTATAACTTTGTAGCCCATTCATTTTTCTTTAAAATAAAATCAAATATGTTAGATTATTTAATAAAATAAAAAGTTATGTTAGTTTTAGTAACTCTACCCCTCTTGAAAATGTGTGTTCATCCCGGAAAACTCCATTTTTTTAATCTAAATAATTCGCACTGAAAGAGTTAAGATAGGGGGTATATTAAGATGGCTTCAGTGGCATAGCTAGGGTGGGGGAAGAAGGGGGGAGAATTTGAAAATTCCCCTTGGCCCCCAAAAAGGTCAAGCCCCCAGGCCCCAAAACGATGTAAAATTCCTAGCTACTCCCCTGGATGGCTTTAGACCTTGAAGTTGTCAGAACTATTTGCTGAGTAATCATAATCATCCTTCCTCTTTGAACAGTTGTGAACACATTGTCCAAGATGGAAATAAAAGCTCCATGCTGTCCAACAATATAGATAATTATGAGGCACATCCATTCAAAGAAGCATATTTTATTTCATACATTCAAGTTACCATCAATGTAGTCGAGAAGCAGCACTAAGTAGTAACAACTAATTCATTTTGGCATTAACTCATTGGATTGGTCTATATGTAGTGCTCAAACTTTGGACAAATGAGGAATAGTGAGATAAATGCCAAGTTGTGCACTTTTTGAATAACCCACCAAGAACCATGTCCTTCAAGGCAGCCTAGTTTTTGTCATACAGCCAAGTAGTCTATCAAGGCAGCCAAGTTTTTGTCCTACAGCCAATTTTTTGTCATACAGCCAAGTAGTCTATCAAGGCAGCCAAGTTTTTGTCATACAACCAAGTTTTTGTCATACAGCTACTAGTCAGTCAAAGCAACCAAGATTGTTGGCACACAGCTGATTGACCATTCAAGCCAATAGCAACTGGAGACTTACCTAAGGGTTGCCATGAAGTAATAGACCTAACCAGTGAGTCCAATAAAAAGTTTATGTCTAAACAGTCAGACCAAAAGAAAGTTGAAATCATTGTCTTAATGTCTCTGTGTTTGGACGTGGGAGAATGAAAACAACAATGTTAACTTCTGCTCTGTTTATTGTATACACTTAACACACACAACCATTTTTCATAGCTGGGGCAAATTTTGCTTGCAAAGTTTTATTGATGTTTTAAATTTTTTTAGAATATCAATTTCCCCAATATTACATTTGATGAACTTGATTATTGTTTTTTTTTCCCTCAGGACATATACAAACTTCTGAACCCAGAATGATCAAAAGCTCATAAAAACCTTCAACTCAGTGCAAGATTTTTTTTTTGAGGCATTAAGACAGAGAAAAGCAAACTGCAACACAGATTTCAATATGGCAGAAGAGTTTCCATCAAACATTTGGATTAAACTAGTGTTGACATTGTCCACACCAATGGACATTGTCCTTTTTAACAGGATAACAAATGATCTTCTTTGCATAAATGAGAACTAGATTCCCCATTTCATTTTATATTATTTGGGATCAAGGTTGCAGGCAAGGTAAAGGCAAATATTTCATTCTATTTTCTTTATATGAATATAGTTGCAAGCTTTCTCCTATCTCTAAATAGGATTTATTTTCATAGTATACTACACATATGCCTGTGTTAGATGCGACAAAATATGTAGGTTGGAGCTGGTGCTGTGTAGCCATGGAAAATACTGCATTCCTCATTAATCTTTGGACATAGTATTATTATGCTACACAATAAAAAATGACAATCTCTGTGTCCCTTGGTGCATAAACAACTTCTAGGATGGTGCTTTACAAAATTTCTTTATATTCTCCTGGCGGCCATTTCTTCTTTGAACACTCAGTCATCTTTCTGATGTTACTTGAAGAACTTTAGTCTGTCTTTGTTACTCAGTCTTAGTATTTATATTGGCTGTTCCATATCTCATGAGCAAACAACTCAACAAGTCCTCCTTTTACTATATCATATTCTTTTGTAAAATTTAAATTTGCCAGCTGTCAGGGGCGTAACTTTGGATTTGGGGGCCTGGGAGGATTGACCTCTTTGGGGTCCCTTGAATTTGTACTTTCGACATATGACATGAGATAATGTACGCAAAAATATATAAGCCCAAAATCAAATTGGTTCAGTATATCAGTAAACTTAACAAAAAATAATCATTAAGACTCTTCTAATTAATAATACCGTTGTTTATTAGTTAAATAGTGCACAAGTGACAAATCTCAATTGATATTGCTTCATGTTGTGCATTATGTGCAGCAAAGAAATCTATAACATTATCTACATCTATACTTTGTAGTATCTGTGATTTCACTGACATAAAAGCCTTTCTTGCCTCATTGTGCTCCTGAGATAGTTTTTGATAAACTTGAGCTTTGAGAATGATCTCTCACATAACCTAATGGAAGTGGCCTCAGTTAGCGGTATTCAGAGGAGGTTGCAAGGTTTGAGAACACATAATTACCATATGAAGCCTGTTTCCTCAATATGTCTATTGGTGATTGTATTACTGGTTTGTTGATGAAAAGTGCTCGTGCATTAATGACATCATTGAAAAAGAGATTTGCCATTTATTTCATCTTACAAACAGGAAAAGTAGCACAGTTTGTCATAAGCGTGTGTTCATCTAACAGGTGTCTTGGTTCAAGAAGAAACCCAAAGGTATCCATTTTCTTTCCAGCCTTGGGAATCTGCCCTTCATCTCCATATGAAATCTGTCCAGCACTTCTGTCCAGCACTTCTGTCACAACATGTTTGAATTGCAGTTCTATTGACAGTCCTACATTAGAACTCAACTTCCCATCGAGTCATTTCTTTCTTCTGGTTGTTTTGATTACAGGTAATCCATAGTATTCAGTACCTTCTTTTGCTTTTTCAATGGATTGGATTTTTTGTCAGTTTGTCATCATTTTGCAGAAAGTATGAAAGGGTACTAATTTCTTCAGCAGCTTCCCGTATATACAGTCCAGACTTTTGTAGATTCTTCTGAAATATATTAATTGGGCGCAGGAGCTTTGACCAGAATTCCAGATAGGCAAAAAAAAAAAAAATTTTCCACTGCATGAAGAAGATTATGTGCTAATATTATATGATATTACATCATTGTTGGTTGTTTACATTTTGTGCGAAAGCAAAAGTATTCAAAGCATACAAAAGTGGGAAAGATCCATATCTCGTTATGCTCGAGTATAGAAATACTCTGATAAGCGGACTGCCGTATTCACCATCACAAAAGCTGACAAGTAGAAGACTCAGGGAATCATACCAACTGATCTCAAACTATTGAAACCATCACTAGCTGGAAATGCAAAGACATTACTCAATAATGACAGATAAAAAGCAAAGTGAAATACGATACAAAAGCAAGGCTACCTAAAGATTGTTCTGTCGGAGAGTTGTCGAGGTCAAACATGGCAGAAAGCAGTTGTCATAAAAAAACATTTAGCACCCAGATCTTACATCATAAACACAAACGATGGAAAAACATACAGAAGAAATCAATGCTTTTTGAATAAGAGTTTCGATGAAGACATCTCTAGGTACAATGATACCAATGAAGACAATGAACTGCAAACTGTTGGAACAAACAAAACATCTAGAGAACTTTTTGTGCCAGTCAAGACAACCAGAAGTGAACGAATTGTTTAAGTTCCTAGTAGATATCAGTCTTAAGAACTTTAAAAGGAAGGATGTGCTATGATATTACGTCATTGTTTGTTATGTTTTGTTCAAAAGCAAAAGGATTAGATGGAAATAAAAAGAGAGTTTCCATTGGATTGAGGAAAGATGAATAGAGGGGTAATAACTCGAGTGTGAAGTTTACTTCTGAAATTATAGATGCCTAACCCGAATAATGGACTATTCTAGCATTATTAAGAATAACTTTTGGATCTGTTATACTCGATTCGATTCTGTAAATTTTGCTTCAAGGTTAATTAGTGTAACCATAAAATACTCGCCATTTTGATCTATACTTAGTTAAGGTAACGAGATATCTGGAATTCGCTAATAACATGCAGTTTTATTTGTGGCAACAAAGTTAAAAATATAAAACCAACTTTAAAAAAAACTTTGATCTCTGTGGGAAAAAATATTTTAAAAATTTCAACAAAGTCAACGTACTAATAGACCTAGATCTAGGTATAGTCTTTGTTATAAATTTAATCCATAAATGTTGAAAAAAAAGACACCAGTCGACAGTATTTGTCAATCAATTATATTAATTTAAGTATTTACAAATAAATTTCTGACACCCTTTTGAGGGCCCCCCCCAGGTGGGGTCCTGGGAGGGGGTCATAAAATTCTTCCCCCCTCCCCCCTTAGGTACACCACTGACAGCTGTAGGCAAACTCATGTGGCAATGCAAGGTATATTATGCTGTCCACCAATTTTCCCCTTATGTTGATGTAAAATTGGTAGTTTCCAAGTGTTTTATTCTAATGTAATGTTACTGTGAGTTATTTTTTTGCACAAGTTTTATTCTTTCTGTTCTAACTCATGTTTTGGAGCTTGGTCTAAACTGCATTGCTGCTAAACCTAATGTACTTGACTTGATGGTGATTATGGTTATATACATACAGTCTTTGATTTAAACCTTAAATTAACACACAGTCTTAGATATAATCTTAACACTAATATTTTATTATTTTATTCTATTTTACTTAAAGATATCTTTCAATTCTGGTAATTATTTATTTATTATCTCCCTTTATCTAAGAAATCTGATCTTAAGCCTAGTGTTTCTTTTTTCTCTCTATTCTATATAAAAACAAAATTCATTAATTACAACTAATTGATTATAAATGTAAATTTTTCAATCCATTCATGTTTTGTTAGAGACAATAAATAATTTTACAGTTTCAACTTGATTCGAGAAGGAAAAGTGAGAGACCACAAGCCTATACTCCTCAATATAAGAACACCAGGTAGATATCAACCATGCAAAACAACTAGATGGAATTATAAAAAAGCTAACTGGACAGCTCAAGACTATCAAGCATAATGGAGACAAATGTCAACACAACTTACGCAACTATAGTCTCTATCATCTTAGAAGCAGGAAAAAAACACATCCCTCAAGGTCAAGTTAGGAAATACAAACCCTTTCGTACACCAGAATGAATAATAATAATCTTTATTGTCCTTATGGAAATTTGTATTACAATTTGTGTATTACACCAAACAAAAAAATTATAACTATAAGAAACCGAAGTGTACATTCACACCAGACTCACTCTTAATTTACATGTGACAAAGTTTATACCAGATTGTTCTTATTTAATGATTTGATTGCCAGGGGAACAAAAGAGTGTTTGTGTCTGTTTGTCTTAGCTATCAGTGTCTTGTATCTCTTTTGTGATGGTAAAATCACAAAATCCTGACACAAAGGATGACTCTTTATTTTGAGGATCTTGTTAGCTTTTTTATAGATGTTTGTCTCAAACAACTGCCCAAACAGGGTTTGTTTTTTGCCAATGATTTTACCAGCAGCATTTAGGATTCTATAAAGTTTATTTTTATTTTTAATGCTCAGATTGCCATACCAGGCAGTGATATTGAAACTTAAAATATTGCAGATAGGAGCATGATAAAACATAGCCAAGGCCTTGTTGCTAACATTAAACGATGAATTACTAAAAGAAAGAAACATGGCTAGGAAGACTGTAGAAAAAAAAACTACTAGAGAGAATAAGACGATGTACAACGTGAAAACAAGCACACTGCAGCAGTATTTATAGAGATGTGCTACAAGCCTATAATAGAGTGTGAAGAAAAGGTATATTTTTGAAGAAGAAAACATTGACATCAATGTAAGAATGTACAGCTGGATCAGGGCACTCCTAAAAAACAGAACCATCCAAACCCGATTCGAACGTAAAAAAGTTTGGAAGGCCTATCACAAGCTTCAGCCCTAACTTGCACTCACTTATCTTTATGAATGACCTCCTGGACCTCATTTCAAAAAATGTTAATGTGTCTCTAAAACTGTCTCTAAAACACTTTATGGCATATTTAAAAGAAAAAATCCTTAAGACAGTCTGGATATGTCAGATTTGTAATGGATAACTGTCTATCTATACAAGTAGCCGCTAACAAAACCTATCAATCATCACTAGACACAATTCTTAACCAAGCCTTGCATCTAATCAGTGAAGGTACGAGAACTACTCCTGCAGCGTCCTGTGAAATAGACTCCAATATTGAACCTCTTAAGTTAAGGCGCAACAGAGCAGCATTTGAAGCTATTGAGAGATACAGAAGATTGGAGTCAGTATAAGTAAAACCTATTTAATGTATGCTCATGATATATGTATGTAGACCGTCTCTCACTACCATAAAGAAGAGTGCTCACAACACAGGCATTGTAGATTAAGATTTTGATTGCTGTGGTCACTAAATGAAAAGTAGGATTTCAATGTGCCTTCTATAGAAAAGTTAGCTTACCCTTGTTCTTTGGGGATAAAACATGCATGTTAATGCTATGCATAAAATTTAGACAAGAATTAAAGTAATGATGTTTAAACACTTATTGTTTTCTTTTTCTAACACCCCTTGCAGAGAGCATCAGCAACTAGTGGCGCCTGCCTAGTCAAGACACCTCAGACTGTTGTTTCATTGAATCCTGCCCTCGGCCATCCCCTGCCATCCTGCAGGAGGCTTGTGCTAGGGTATAATATTTATTTCTAAAGGAACGTCCCAAGCAGTAAAACAGAACAAAAAAAGTTATATTTGAATAAGTATTTATTTCCCCACTTTATTTTGAATATATTTATTATTTAGTAAAAAAGTAAAGTTCCCCCATCTTTAACTTATATTGAAAACAGTTAATTTTTTTCTTAGTTTTAACTTTAAATCTCATAAAATGTAAATTACTTTTGGGTGAAATATTTCATATTGAAAAAGAGCTTATTAACTGTCTGTCAAATTAATGTACTAACTTAAAAGCACATTATTTGTAGGTAAAGACATTTTTAAAAATTTTCAATTTCTATGTTTCAGAACTCTTTAGTTGACCCAGTTTAATTTTTTTTTGTCATCGATTGGGTCATGAGAATGTCTCCAACAATAGAAATGGCATATAATGGACCAGGTGACCTTAATGGACCTATTGGCATCTGGCTCTTTTTTTGTGCACAACAAAATGCTCATACAATGGACCTGATGGCATCTGCCTCCTCTCCCATACACAACAAAGTGCTCATACAATGGACCTGATGGCATCTACCTCCTCTCCCATACTAACAAAGTGCTCAGGCCAAACTGATCAGAGTGACAAAGAAGCAAATAAGACTGGACAATTGATCAACAAAAGAAAACTGAAGTTATGAGAATTAATAACAAAAAAGAGAACCCAGTCATACTATAGGTGGAGAAATCTAAGACCATTTTGTTTGCCTACCTGTGAAGTAGGGGTAATCAAAACAGTGAACTTAAAGACAATATAAGACATTGCATTGATAAAGCTAGGTTTGCTTGCATTCCAAAGCACTGTCTTTAAATAACAAGAACCAAATCCTAACACAAATGCTAAGAGTCAAAAGACAAATATAAAAAACTCTACTGTTAAATTGTGAGAGAGAACTGAGCAGAAATAAAGTGTTAGGCTCAAACAAATCTGGGAGTGGTCAGTCATCAGTGAAGATAAGGATTATGGTATAAACTGGGAGCAGATAAAGAAAGCTGCTCAGAATATAGTTAAGTGGAGAGTTCTGGTTGCAGCTCTATGCTCACCTGGGATACACAGGAACAAGTCAAGTAAGTCAATTTTTAGTGTTGATCTGCTTTCTATGTGCACTAGCTTGATTTTTCTATTCCATCTTTTGTCTTGACAACTATCATATTCTTGCATCATTTCTGTGACTAGTAGCATTCTTATCATAAAACTGAAATATTCTTTCATTGCAGTGTCTATGTTCAAAGAATCTAGTTTTAATTTATTTTTTATTCACTTAATTTAAGCTTGAGATTTCTAGTTAAGGGGAAAAACTCAAAAATAAAAAAAATTGCTCCTGTGGGTCTCACATGTATTGAGGCAAATCTCACATTCATATTTAAGAAATATAAGAAGACAAAGAGAGTGTGTTAGGGATTAAATATACTTCAATGCCAAGATAAGGAAATGGACAAAGAGGATTTTAAAATTTTTCTTATATTAAATCTAAAATAAGATCTCTACATTTCAAAGAAGAGATGATGTAAATCATGATCACATGGGCTAATCTTCTGTAATTATTTTAAATTGTAAAATGTTTTGGCTGGATGAAATTTACCATATGAAGTTTGACTGCATCTCCATGACTAATCTTGTTTTTTTTCCCTTATCACCAAAATAATGTGAACAATATGCAGATAAAATCTACTGTTAAAATCAAAGGATATTGAATAGTGTCTGTAACAATTTACATGATAACAGTAATCCTTGTCAGTTCTGTACAATAGTCCCATCTTCTTTCTTATTTTAACTCAGGCAAAGTCTTGGTTGAGGACTATGTTTGATTTGATAAATTCTTCAATAGTGCTTTCTATTTGAAAAGTCATTCTGACACAAAATAAAATAATGTAATATTTTGCCGGAAAAAATAAAAAAATTGAATATCATTTTTTTTATCATGATTTATTAGTATAGAATAGACCTACATAAGTTAATGTTAATACTTTTCTTTTTACGCCATTGTATTCAATTCAGAAAGGTCATAGATTCATTTTCATAAATGTATTACTACTACATACAAATATAATATTAAATTTAATTAATTAGACTTTTCAATCTTTTAATTTTCAGGCTAAGAATTACATATGAATTGGATAATAGTATAATATTAATGACATTTGCTAACTTGAACATTCGATGTGGTGATGGTAACTACAATAGATCTACATCAGGTCAGATTTTTTGGTTTTGTTATTACTAAAATTATAGTTTCAGAATTAACAGTGTTGGTGGTTATTAAATATTCCATTCATTTGCTAATAATAATACTCTTGATTGTCCATAAGGAAATTTGTTTTACAATTTGTGCATTACACCAAACAAAATATTATAACTATAAGAAAACAAAATGAACATTCACACCATACTCACTCATAACTTACATATGAAATGTTTTATATCAGATTCTTTCTATTTCATGATTTGATTGCCAAATGTATTTTGTTTTGTTGCTTGTTTATAATATTCATGATCAAGATGTCTGACTTCTTTAAACTGAGTGGTTGATATGGACAGTAATTGTCATCAATCTAAATCAGGTAATATTTTTACTTGCACATTTTTGTTAGCTCTTATTGTGATAAGTTAACTTCTATTTTTGTTTTAATGTATTTTATTTATTTTAATAGTTGTCTCTCTTCTTTACACTGTTAGACATGACTTTTTAAAATTAGAAATTACAGTTATTGGCCAATGAAATAATAAATATTAAGTGCCTTAGTATTTTTCACACTTGTTAAAGGCAAACAAATGATGTCTAGTAACACAAAAATATCAATTTCATTTTAGGAAACAGTGGCTCTCAACTTTAATTGCAAAAAAAAAAAAATGCTGGTGTAGACATTTTATTAAAAAAAATATTTTGTTTTACAAACTACAAAACTATGCACAAATGAAAGGGACACTAAAAGTCACACATGGTTGTGCCTTAGAAAGCAGATAGTTGCATTGGGGTTGGCAAAAGAAAAAAGGGGTTTAATGCCAAAATAATATATAGCCAGCCAAGAGTTTATTCCTGATACATTTTAATATAAGCAAAATGCTATAGGTCAAAACTTCGTCAGGGAAGAAGAGAGATGTTGAAGAGTAATTCGATAAAAGTTATTTTTGTAACCATTGAAATGACATGTTAATTACTAAAAGAAAAGGCACTTGTACTGTAGATAGGATATGTTATTTTTTTAGTGTTGTGTTTTACACATGAATATAAGGATAAACAATTATTTGAGACAAATATTAGTAAAAATTGCAATTTGCTTTATAATTAAAACTAAGATGATAAAATAATACCACAGATCAATGACTTTGTTTTATTTTTTATTTTGCATGACACGCAAGAATGGTGTGAACAAGAGTTCTGATGTCTGCTTACTGTACAGACAGTAGTTCAAGAGGACTAGATCAGGTCATGTATTCACATTTATTATCTTCCCTAGTTTTTAGTTTAATTAATATGTTTCAGATGATCCTTCACATTTGAAGAGTATTACATCCCAGTCCAAACTTCTCACAGGATGACTGGGGATTAACCCAATCCAGAGCACATACCACACGGCCAGGCAGTCATTCTATACATTAAAGTGTTGCATGAGTCTCATACATTACACTTAATTTCTTATATTTCTTATTTATATTGTTAGTTGATTCTGACCCATTTAAACATACAATCTAATGCTTGGTAAATTGTATTTCTTAGAAATGTTCAACCATTAGTGTTATCATATGCTGCATTGTTTATAAATTACAATATAATGATGCATTTAGTAGAAAACCTAAGTAAAGATTTGTCATAAACTAAATTCTCAATGAAAGCTTAAGAATTACTCAGTAACAAATAAAATATCATAAAATCATTTTTAATAAATTAATTTGATACTAATTAAAAAACAAAATAAAGTGATTATTATATGACATTACAAATTAAACTTAATAACAATTAAATATAATATTAGACAAGTACTATCAAGCACAATATTTAACCCTACCAGATCTTAAACCCTAAACCTAACTGTCCCCAATGCTGGAGTTCCAGAGCCCCACTTCTTTATTTCTTACTATCCTTCTGGCTGTAATAAAGTTAAAGGGACTGCCGTGTCCATGCCTTTTGTAAGGAACAGAAGCCTTCTTCATTTGATATGTATACCAGACAAAGTGCTTTTAAAATTGATGTAAGACAATGCATCTTTTTCTGAAATACAATCTCTGTATTTTTCTCTTAGTCCATTTTTAATCCAGATGTTTTCATAACAGATCAATACAATAACAATAGTATTTCTATTTCAACTACATCAGTTTACAAGCTTAACTTTTTATCTAGTCATTCTGACGGCTACATAAAATTCACCTTTTGATGTCCCACCACCAAACTTAAATACTCTTTACATGTCCTTCTATGTAATTTGTCTTCTTCAACCAACAAACCCAACAATGTCTCCAACCAATCCCTTCTATAAATGATACTGTCTGCTACAGCACAATTAAAAGCCTTAAAACCAAGGCATAAAATATTTTCATTGTTTTCAGTGAGCAGATGAGTTTCCTATTCTTGTTCTACAACATTGACCTTTGACATTTTCCCACAAGATAGTAAAGTAAAGGTAACACTTTACCTTGTGATCTATGGGGCTGATGATTTTAACCTCATTTAATTCTATGGTCAATGAGTTATGGCCAGCACAATGATCAACCACCTTTACTTCCCCCAAAATCTGTCAGGTACCCATTGATTTGGATGGACTTAAGAGTGTCCAAAAAATCTCCAATAAAATCGCTGTCACCATTTGAACTCGAGTCACCTCAGCCACTATGCCCCACAAGATATGCATGTTAAAAATGTCCATCTAGAACAGCTGGATTTTTTTTTCATACTTCATTCAACTAAGATCTGTTCAAGTTTGTATGCATTAAGCAATTTTACTTAACTTTCTTCTCTTATGAACATTTTGAGAGATGACTTTGCTTCCTTATACAGTGATTCCCAGTGAACTTAGTTTATACCTGTCAAAACAAGCATTTTCTCAATTGCTGTGATCCTTGCTTTCCCAGCACCACAATTTTAGGCAGCCTCATTTGCTTTCTATTGTCTCAAACATAGTGTTCAATTTTACAATAAAATCTTGTATTGGCTGATGTAACTTCACCCTGACTAAAATCTTAAAATTTCTCAAATTTTTAAAGATATCTGTAAGGTTGTCTTGTATGGAGCAGTCTAGAAACTTCATGAGAATATTAAAACCTTCCAGGCATTTATGATCTGACAGTTGTACCTGTTCAAATACTTACATGCATTTTTTATTTGATGGTAAGGAAAACACTTTGGCTATCTCTTCTTTCTCTGATTTCAGGTCAGTGATACTAGTAGCTCTTGCATTTACAATTAATAATTCATAATTGAATTTTATTTATACAGTAATATGTAACACACAATATTAATTCCCTTTCTAAGAGGAATAATTGTAAAATGTGACAAAATACACATTTACACAATATCATCTCCCTTATTTACAGCTTTCTTTGATTCCTTTCAAAAATATTGAATAAATCCTTTTTTTTTTTTTAACTTTAAAATGTGACTGCAATACACACATACACTTTATAGCACAAACAAACACATATATACATTATACACAGTTAAAGCACATACAAACACCATTTTTTTCTTTTTAGCAATGCATAAATACAGACTGTTTCAGCCGACTCAACAAATCATACCCCTTATTTTGGAAAAAATCTCCTCAAATTTAAAACAGTAACAGCTAGATGAAACTTGAATGTGTGGAAAGATAGTACTAACCAATGAGCTCTTTATAGAAACTCATCATCATAAACATTTTGAAATAGTTCATTTTAGTCATATAGTTATATTATCTTATCTTATTCATTTAGTTAGAATCATCATTTTGATATTGAAATTTTCATTTGCTTTATGCATTTAGTTAGAATCATCATCATTATCAATTGAAACTACATTTATTTAAATTGGCATCATAATTTTATATTTTCATTCATTATTTAGTTTAATTATCATCATCATCATCATAATTATCATCTAGAGATATGGTAACTGTTATTATTCATTTAGTTTTGTATTGCCAGAATGACATTATCATTATCCTGTGTTCTTTTTTAACATTTATTTTGTTAGATATTGTAGATGATACCTATATCATTCTACTGATATGTAAACTTCATTTTACATAAGTAATGTCAAGTTTAAAATGCTAGTAATCTTATGAATAAAACCATTGCAGAAATTTAATTTTCTCTTTAATGTTTAATTTGTTACTAAAAACAAAGAAAAAAAAACAAACAAAAGGAAAGAAATAAAGTAAAAAAAAAGAAAGAGAATCAAAATATTAAATGAAAACTAATATTCATTAGTTTTACATAATCATCATCATTCATTTTTCTCATTTAGTTAGTTATCTTTATTGCTATCATTTTGTTTGCTATCATTTTGTTCATTAAGTTAGAAATCATTGTAATCATTATTTATGATAATTCATTCCTTTCATCATTTATTTAGATTTTATCATTATCATCATCTATCATTATTCATTTCATTCATCTAGTTCTATTATATCATCATTTTAAAAATTCATTAAGCTTATTTAGTTAGACAACATCATTATTATTTTTTCATACATTAATCATTTATTTTGTTCATTTAGTTAGATATTGTTATAATTTTGCAAATTTAGTTACATTTTATCCTCATTATCATCTTGAAATATCTAGTTCAATATCATTTTCTATAATTAATAATTCATTTCATTCATTTAGTTGGTTTTCATTATCATCATTTTGTTTCATTATTTCATTTAAGTTACGTATCATCATTATCCCCATTTTCATTTAGTTTTCATTTGTCTAAGGTAGTTAGACAAATAGCTAGTTCAATATCATTTTGTATCATTCATCATTCATAATCATTCATTTCATTCCTTAGGTTGGATTTCATTATTATCATTTTGATTCCTTTTTTTCTTATTTAAGCTACATGTCATCATTATTATCCCCATTTTCATTTAGTTTTCATTTGGCTAATTTAGTTACATTTCATCCTCATTATCATCTTCAAATATCTAGTTCAATATCATTTTGTATCATTAATCATTCCTTTCATTCCTTTAGTTAGATTTAATTATTATTATTATTTTGTATCATCAGTTCATTTATCATTATCCCCATTTCATTTAGTTTTCATTTTGCTAATTTAGTTACAATTCATCGTCATTATCGTCTAGTTCAATATCATTTTGTATCATTCATCATTCATTTCATTCATTTAGTTGTATTTCATCATTTTCATTTTGTATCATTAATTCATTTAAGTTACATTTAATCCTCATTCTAATCTTGAAATATCTTGTTCAATATCATTTTGTATCATTCATCATTCATAATCATTCATTCATTTATTAGGTTGGATTTCATTAATGCCATTTTGATTCATTATTTCATTTAAGTTACATGTCATCATCATTATCCCCATTTTCATTTAGTTTTCATTTAGCTAATTTAGTTACATTTTATCATTATCATCTCCATTTAGCTATTTCAATATCGTTTTGTATCCTTAATCATTCATTTCATGTATTTTGTTGTATTTCATTATAATTTTGCATCATCAATTCATTTACTATTATCCCCATTTTCATATAGTTTTCATTTTGCTAATTTAGTTACATTTCATCCTCATTTTCATCTTCAAATATCTAGTTTAATATCATTTTGTATCATTAATCATTCCTTTCATTCCTTTAGTTAGATTTAATTATTATTATTTTGTATCATCAGTTCATTTATCATTATCCCCATTTCATTTAGTTTTCATTTTGCTAATTTAGTTACAATTCATCCTCATTATCGTCTAGTTCAATATCATTTTGTATAATTCATCATTCATAATCATTCATTCATTTATTAGGTTGGATTTCATTAATACCATTTTGATTCATTATTTTATTTAAGTTACATGTCATCATCATTATCCCCATTTTCTTATAATTTTCATTTGGCTAATTTAGTTACATTTTATCCTCATTATCATATCCATTTAGCTATTTCAATATCGTTTTGTATCATTAAGCATTCATTTCATGTATTTTGTTGTATTTCATTATCGTTTTGCATCATCAATTCATTTACCATTATCCCCATTTTCATATAGTTTTCATTTTGCTAATTTAGTTACATTTCATCCTCATTTTCATCTTCAAATATCAAGTTTAATATCATTTTGTATCATTAATCATTCCTTTCATTCCTTTAGTTAGATTTAATTATTATTATTTGTATCATCAGTTCATTTCTCATTATCCCCATTTCATTTAGTTTTCATTTTGCTAATTTAGTTACAATTCATCCTCATTATCGTCTAGTTCAATATCATTTTGTATAATTCACGATTCATTTCATTCATTTAGTTGTATTTCATCATTTTCATTTTGTATCATAAATTCATTTAAGTTACATATCATTATCATAATCCCCATTTTTATTAAGTTACATTTAATCCTCATTCTAATCTTGAAATATCTTGTTCAATATCATTTTGTATCATTCATCATTAATAATCATTCATTCATTTATTAGGTTGGATTTCATTAATACCATTTTGATTCATTAATTCATTTAAGTTACATGTCATCATTATCCTCATTTTCATTTCGTTTTCATTTGGCTAATTTAGTTACATTTTATCATCATTATCATCTCCATTTAGCTATTTCAATATCATTTTGTATCATTAATCATTCATTTCATGCATTTAGTTGTATTTCATTATCATTTTGCATCATCAATCCATTTACCATTATCCCCATTTTCATATAGTTTTCATTTACATTATTTACTGTTTGTATCTTTATTCATTTGATTAATTTAGTTAGATTTTATCATCATTATCATCAGTTTCAAATATTATTTATTCATTTTTATTATTCATTTATTTTATTGATTTAGTTAGATTTGATTATTATCATTTTGTATCATTATTCATCATTAATTTTTTATTTATTAACATTTATTTTATTCATTTAGTTAAATAGCATCTTTATTATCTTACAACATTTATATATTCTATTTATACATTTAGTTAGATAACATCATTATTATAAATTTTGGTCATTTAATTTAATGCTATCATCATCGTCATCAAAGAAAAAGTCTGATATTTCATTGAATAAACAATGAGAACTGAAAATACTTCAGCAATGTTCAATTTTCAGTGTTCATTTAGTTAGATATCATTCTTTTTTTCATTTTTGTACTTTTGTTAAATATCATTTTATCTAGTTAGTTATCATCATTTTGAAAGATTCATTCATTATATACTTCTCAATAAACATCATTTTCATCTTCAAATAGTATTCATTTAAATAAATTTTATCATTATTATCATCATTTAAAAGTATTATGATTTCCTAAATATATGATCATCATTTGTCACTCTATAAAATTTAACATGAGATTTATATTTATTATATCATCTCTTTTAATGAGATTAAAATGCTAATTTATTGAAATCATTTTGAATATATAAATCCCAAAAGTCTCCTTATAAAATATTTAATCTAAATGTATTCTCATTGTTCAACATCATACAATTTTGAAATTGTTTTCATTCTTATTGTTAGCACTCATACATGTCATCATTTAGTAAAAGTTTTATGTCCACTTCTAATTTATTGAGATGTCATTCTGTTTCAATTTGCAATTTTCATCTTTATTTGACATTGGTTAGGTTTCTTTCCATCTTCTGAATAATAATACTGGGAGGTAATTATTTGACAAATTAGGGATATGATAGTTGTTCAAACTCAACACTCACTCACTCACTTATACCTGTGAACTTCCTGGGGAGCCACAACCACACCTCTCCACCAAACTTGGTGCTGAGCAGCTTTCTTTATCTACTTCCATGTAATTCCAGTATCTTCAGCTTAACTGATGACTGACCTCTTCCAGATTTGCTTTCTTCTTTCCTTGTGGATTCCAATCAAGTTCCATGCAACATTTGTAATTTTCGTAGGGTGTGTCCTATCCTGCTCCACTTTCATTTTTTATATCTTGAGCTGTGTGTTTCTGCCTGGTTCTCTCCAACAGTAGTTATCTTTTCTGGCCACCTAATTCCCAATATATGGCAGAGCCAAAGGTCAGAGCTGTTTCATATTTGTTTTTGTGACTCTCCATGTCTCTGAAACATATATATTTATATAGCTCCTCCTTGGTGATTTAAGATGAGCACATTTCTCAAATCCTATTGACTCAATGACTGCAAAATCCAATCATCGCTTTAAAAAGCTGGCCGCATATGTGGCATGGTTAAGATTGGTCAGAAGCGATTGAAAGCTAGTACTTCCCAGTCATGATCGTCAATATCACACTCTTTGAATGAGCTCTTGAGAGTGTCTTAGTAGCGCTTGTATTGACCTCCCTGAGAGCGATTTCCTGAAAACAACTCCCCTTATATCTGAAACATACAGAAACTTAAGGTTTATGTTATAGATTCAGTTCTTGTTTTGTAAAGAAAGTGTCTTGGAGCACCAGATTGCTTAAAGAGTGGGAAAGACAAACCTAGCTTTATTAAACCAATTTTGTATATCGTCGTCAGTTCCAGGTACTGGGCTTCGTCCGGGAGCTGGGTTGTCTACTAAGATTTGATTTGTGAAATTGTGAACATATAATATTTACAAAAGATTTTTACTAAATTATTAAATTTTCACTACCTTTACTATTTTAACTGTGAATAAACCTTGTTTTTAATAACTTAACTAAATAAAATTTAGCTCTTGTGGTATGAAGGGGGAGTAACCTTTTAGGGATTATGGGAACGGCATGGCCAAAAGTGTGCAGATGTGCCAAAAAACTCAAAACTCAAACTAAAAATACTTAAATGAAATCTTCTTCTTAGTTTAGTAAAGTGTTCTGCATTGAGGATCTTCTCCCCCTGTAGTATTACACTAGGCCTACAGAATCTGCCTGGCAATAGAACTTCAGAAAAATAAAATAACTTGTCATATAACAAAAATATTGCATCAAACAGAAAAATCAGACAGGTCTTTTGGCTTCTTTTTCTTCTCTGTGCTAATGTGTAAAAAACTAACGCTTCTCATTAAATTTGGCACATGCTTAGTTGCAGAAGCTGGAGGGAATGTCTTAGTTGAGACTCCCATTGCCTAAGGGGCTTTACTCCTGATTTTTCCTCAACATTGTTTCCTGAAGCCTAAGTACATCAAAGCAGTGGGGGTTTGAACTCAGTGTACCACTCACCTTGATGAATTGCCTTACTAGGCAATTGAGCTCCATCTGCCTGAAGCTCCTGGTTTTGTAGCACCAGGTATTCACCTTCACCCCCTTCACCTAATAGTAAGAGCAGTTTTGCCAGGCTTAGTATCTAATATCTAATATATAATCATGTATCAAATGTAAAAAAAAAGTCACATTATTATAAAAAGTTTTTTTAAACAATTAAATATTACATTATAAGCTAACTGTACTATTTTAGCTATCAAACACAAAGTTATGATATAAATTATGATGAACATTAATAGCTTAATTACAGTTATAGAATTAATTATATTAAACTATGTGATAAATATAAAATTATGTAAATCTAAGAATGTCATTAATTATAATGTATAACATTATTATTTCTTTAGCTTGTTTATATCATTATAAATTATATTGCTTGCGTTATATGTTTTCATAAGTTTATACTTTAATAAAAATATATTATAACAGTTTGTGTTCTTTTTTTTTAGCTCAACGACTTGTGTTGTGATTGCTCAAGACGTCTGGTGGAGTGGAAAATTAAGTTGCATATTTATAATTCAATAATATTCAATAATTATTAATTGCTAGCACTAATTAAAAAGATATTCTAATTAAAAATAAAATATAAAATCATAACCACTGTAGTAGAACTGAAAAAAAAGATTTCAACTAATATGTTAGCCTAATAAAAACTAGTAAATAAAAGTAGGTTTAAAGTAGAAATTAACTAAAATTTAAAACAAAATGTAGTATTAACTTACACATAATTGTAGTAGAAATAAAACACAGATTCAAACTAAAATGTTAGCATAATATAAAACTAGTAAATTTAAGTAGGTTTAATATAGTGAACACTAAAATAGATGTAATGTCCCGAGACACGACATTAAACTGCGCTCCTCTTTTTTGTCACTTTTGGAGCTTAAAAGTGCCTTTCTTCATTTCCATCAATATGTCTGCCTCCTCTCTAAATGTAATATTAGCTAATATGTTAGCATAATAAAAACTAGTAAATATAAGTAGGTTTAAAGTAGAAATTAACTAAAATTTAAAACAAAATGTAGTATTAACTTACACATAATTGTAGTAGAAATAAAACACAGATTCAAACTAAAATGTTAGCATAATATAAAACTAGTCAATAAATGCAGGTTAAATATAGTGAACACTTAAATAATTGTAATGTCCCGAGACATGACGTTAAACTGCGCTCCTCTTTTTTGGCACTTTTGGAACTTAAAAGTGCCTTTCTTTTTTTCTATCAATATGTCTGCCTCCTCTCTAAATGTAATATTAGCTAATATGTTAGCATTATAAAAACTAGTAAATATAAGTAGGTTTTAAGTTGAAATTAACTAAAAGTTAAAACAAAATGTAGTATTAACTTACACATAATTGTAGTAGAAATAAAACACAGATTCAAACTAAAATGTTAGCATAATATAAATCTAGTAAACATAAGTAGGTTTAAAGTAGACATTAACAATTTAAACTTTAAAACTGAATGTAGTTTAACTTACACCTAAATGTAGTAGCATTAAAATCTTTATAGCCTGTAACCTAACTACATTGTCATTGTTTTGCTGTCAACAATGCCTTTGTTTGCTTAGGTTGTAAACAGTAGTTAGTTTATAAAATCTAATTTTAAAAAATGTCTAAATGCTAGCACTAATTAAATAGATATTCTAATTAAAAATAGAATATAAAATCATAACCACTGTAGTAGAACTAAAAAAAAAGATTTTAACTAATATGTTAGCATAATAAAAACTAGAAAATATAAGTAGGTTTAAAGTAGAAATTAACTAAAATTTAAAACAAAATAAAGTATTAACTAACACATAATTATAGTAGAAATAAAACACAGATTGAAACTAAAATGTTAGCATAATATAAAAACTAGTCAATAAATGCAGGTTTAATATAGTGAACACTAAAATAATTGTAATGTCCCGAGACATGACGTTAAACTGCGCTCCTCTTTTTTGTCACTTTTGGAGCTTAAAAGTGCCTTTCTTCTATTCCATCATGATGTCTGCTTCCTCTCTAAATGTAATATTAGCTAATATGTTAGCATAATAAAAACAAGTTAATATAAGTAGGTTTAAAGTAAATATTTACTAAAATTTATAACAAAATGTAGTATTAACTTACACATAATTGTAGTAGAAATAAAACACAGATTTAAACTAAATTGTTAGCATAATATAAAACTAGTAAACATAAGTAGGTTTAAAGTAGAAATTAACTAAAATTTAAAACTAAATATAGTATTAACTTACACAAAATGTAGTAGAAATAAAACACAGATTAAAACTAAAATGTTAGCATAATATAAAACTAGTCAATAAATGCAGGTTTAATATAGTGAACACTAAAATAGATGTAATGTCCCGAGACACGACATTAAACTGCGCTCCTCTTTTTTGTCACTTTTGGAGCTTAAAAGTGCCTTTCTTCATTTCCATCAATATGTCTGCCTCCTCTCTAAATGTAATATTAGCTAATATGTTAGCATAATAAAAACTAGTAAATATAAGTAGGTTTAAAGTAGAAATTAACTAAAATTTAAAACAAAATGTAGTATTAACTTACACATAATTGTAGTAGAAATAAAACACAGATTCAAACTAAAATGTTAGCATAATATAAAACTAGTCAATAAATGCAGGTTTAATATAGTGAACACTAAAATAATTGTAATGTCCCGAGACATGACGTTAAACTGCGCTCCTCTTTTTTTGCACTTTTGGAGCTTAAAAGTGCCTTTCTTCTTTTCCATCAATATGTTTGCCTCCTCTCTAAATCTAATATTAGCTAATATGTTAGCATAATAAAAACTAGTAAATATAAGTAGGTTTAAAGTAGAAATTAACTAAAATTTAAAACAAAATGTAGTATTAACTTACACATAATTGTAGTAGAAATAAAACACAGATTCAAACTAAAATGTTAGCATAATATAAAACTAGTCAATAAATGCAGGTTTAATATAGTGAACACTAAAATAATTGTAATGTCCCGAGACATGACGTTAAACTGCGCTCCTCTTTTTTGGCACTTTTGGAGCTTAAAAGTGCCTTTCTTTTTTTCTATCAATATGTCTGCCTCCTCCTAAATGTAATATTAGCTAATATGTTAGCATAATAAAAACTAGTAAATATAAGTAGGTTTAAAGTAGAAATTAACTAAAATTTAAAACAAAATGTAGTATTAACTTACACATAATTGTAGTAGAAATAAAACACAGATTCAAACTAAAATGTTAGCATAATATAAATCTAGTAAACATAAGTAGGTTTAAAGTAGACATTAACAATTTAAACTTTAAAACTGAATGTAGTTTAACTTACACCTAAATGTAGTAGCATTAAAATCTTTATAGCCTGTAACCTAACTACATTGTCATTGTTTTGCTGTCAACAATGCCTTTGTTTGCTTAGGTTGTAAACAGTAGTTAGTTTATAAAATCTAAATTAAAAAAATGTCTAAATGCTAGCACTAATTAAATAGATATTCTAATTAAAAATAGAATATAAAATCATAACCACTGTAGTAGAACTAAAAAAAAAGATTTTAACTAATATGTAAGCATAATAAAAACTAGAAAATATAAGTAGGTTTAAAGTAGAAATAAACTAAAATTTAAAACAAAATGTAGTATTAACTAACACATAATTATAGTAGAAATAAAACACAGATTGAAACTAAAATGTTAGCATAATATAAAACTAGTCAATAAATGCCGGTTTAATATAGTGAACACTAAAATAATTGTAATGTCCCGAGACATGACGTTAAACTGCGCTCCTCTTTTTTGTCACTTTTGGAGCTTAAAAGTGCCTTTCTTCTATTCCATCATGATGTCTGCTTCCTCTCTAAATGTAATATTAGCTAATATGTTAGCATAATAAAAACAAGTTAATATAAAAAGGTTTAAAGTAAATATTTACTAAAATTTATAACAAAATGTAGTATTAACTTACACATAATTGTAGTAGAAATAAAACACAGATTTAAACTAAATTGTTAGCATAATATAAAATTAGTAAACATAAGTAGGTTTAAAGTAGAAATTAACTAAAATTTAAAACTAAATATAGTATTAACTTACACAAAATGTAGTAGAAATAAAACACAGATTAAAACTAAAATGTTAGCATAATATAAAACTAGTCAATAAATGCAGGTTTAATATAGTGAACACTAAAATAACTGTAATGTCCCGAGAAATGACGTTAAACTGCGCTCCTCTTTTTTGTCACTTTTGGAGCTTAAAAGTGCCTTTCTTCTATTCCATCATGATGTCTGCTTCCTTTCTAAATGTAATATTAGCTAATATGTTAGCATAATAAAAACAAGTTAATATAAGTAGGTTTAAAGTAAATATTTACTAAAATTTATAACAAAATGTAGTATTAACTTACACATAATTGTAGTAGAAATAAAACACAGATTTTAAACTAAATTGTTAGCATAATATAAAACTAGTCAATAAATGCAGGTTTAATATAGTGAACACTAAAATAATTGTAATGTCCCGAGACATGACGTTAAACTGCGCTCCTCTTTTTTGGCACTTTTGGAGCTTAAAAGTGCCTTTCTTTTTTTCTATCAATATGTCTGCCTCTTCTCTAAATGTAATATTAGCTAATATGTTAGCATAATAAAAACTAGTAAATATAAGTAGGTTTAAAGTAGAAATTAACTAAAATTTAAAACAAAATGTAGTATTAACTTACACATAATTGTAGTAGAAATAAAACACAGATTCAAACTAAAATGTTAGCATAATATAAATCTAGTAAACATAAGTAGGTTTAAAGTAGACATTAACAATTTAAACTTTGAAACTTAATGTAGTTTAACTTACACCTAAATGTAGTAGCATTAAAATCTTTATAGCCTGTAACCTAACTACATTGTCATTGTTTTGCTGTCAACAATGCCTTTGTTTGCTTAGGTTGTAAACAGTAGTTAGTTTATATAATCTAATTTTAAAAATTTTTTAAATGCTAGCACTAATTAAATAGATATTCTAATTAAAAATAGAATATAAAATCATAACCACTGTAGTAGAACTAAAAAAAAAGATTTTCACTAATATGTTAGCATAATAAAAACTAGAAAATATAAGTAGGTTTAAAATAGAAATTAACTAAAATTTAAAACAAAATGTAGTATTAACTAACACATAATTATAGTAGAAATAAAACACAGATTCATACTAAAATGTTAGCATAATATAAAACTAGTCAATAAATGCCGGTTTAATATAGTGAACACTTTGAAACTTAATGTAGTTTAACTTACACCTAAATGTAGTAGCATTAAAATCTTTATAGCCTGTAACCTAACTACATTGTCATTGTTTTGCTGTCAACAATGCCTTTGTTTGCTTAGGTTGTAAACAGTAGTTAGTTTATATAATCTAATTTTAAAAAATTTCTAAATGCTAGCACTAATTAAATAGATATTCTAATTAAAAATAGAATATAAAATCATAACCACTGTAGTAGAACTAAAAAAAAAGATTTTCACTAATATGTTAGCATAATAAAAACTAGAAAATATAAGTAGGTTTAAAATAGAAATTAACTAAAATTTAAAACAAAATGTAGTATTAACTAACACATAATTATAGTAGAAATAAAACACAGATTCATACTAAAATGTTAGCATAATATAAAACTAGTCAATAAATGCCGGTTTAATATAGTGAACACTAAAATAATTGTAATGTCCCGAGACATGACGTTAAACTGCGCTCCTCTTTTTGTCACTTTTGGAGCTTAAAAGTTCCTTTCTTCTATTCCATCATGATGTCTGCTTCCTCTCTAAATGTAATATTAGCTAATATGTTAGCATAATAAAAACAAGTTAATATAAGTAGGTTTAAAGTAAATATTTACTAAAAGTTAAAACAAAATGTAGTATTAACTTACACATAATTTTAGTAGAAAAAAAACACAGATTCAAACTAAAATGTTAGCATAATATAAAACTAGTCAATAAATGCAGGTATAATATAGTGAACACTAAAATAATTGTAATGACCTGAGACATGACGTTAAACTGCGCTCCTCTTTTTGTCACTTTTGGAGCTTAAAAGTGCCTTTCTTCTATTCCATCATGATGTCTGCCTCCTCTCTAAATGTAATATTAGCTAATATGTTAGCATAATAAAAACTAGTAAATATAAGTAGGTTTAAAGTAGAAATTAACTAAAATTTAAAACAAAATGTAGTATTAACTTACACATAATTGTAGTAGAAATAAAACACAGATTCAAACTAAAATGTTAGCATAATATAAATCTAGTAAACATAAGTAGGTTTAAAGTAGACATTAACAATTTAAACTTTAAAACTGAATGTAGTTTAACTTACACCTAAATGTAGTAGAATTAAAATCTTAATAGCCTGTAACCTAACTACATTGTCATTGTTTTGCTGTCAACAATGCCTTTGTTTGCTTAGGTTGTAAACAGTAGTTAGTTAATAAAATCTAATTTAAAAAAATGTCTAAATGCTAGCACTAATTTAATAGATATTCTAATTAAAAATAGAATATAAAATCATAACCACTGTAGTAGAACTAAAAAAAAAGATTTAAACTAATGTGTTAGCATAATAAAAACTAGTAAATATAAGTAGGTTTAAAATAGAAAATTAACTAAAAATTTAAAACTAAATATAGTATTAACTAACACAAAATGTAGTAGAAATAAAACACAAATTGAAACTAAAATGTTAGCATAATATAAAACTAGTCAATAAATGCAGGTTTAATATAGTGAACACTAAAATAATTGTAATGTCCCGAGACATGACGTTAAACTGCGCTCCTCTTTTTTTGCACTTTTGGAGCTTAAAAGTGCCTTTCTTCTTTTCCATCAATACGTCTGCCTCCTCTCTAAATCTAATATTAGCTAATATGTTAGCATAATAAAAACTAGTAAATATAAGTAGGTTTAAAGTAGAAATTAACTAAAATTTAAAACAAAATGTAGTTTAACTTACACCTAAATGTAGTAGAATTAAAATCTTAATAGCCTGTAACCTAACTACATTGTCATTGTTTTGCTGTCAACAATGCCTTTGTTTGCTTAGGTTGTAAACAGTAGTTAGTTAATAAAATCTAATTTAAAAAAATGTCTAAATGCTAGCACTAATTTAATAGATATTCTAATTAAAAATAGAATATAAAATCATAACCACTGTAGTAGAACTAAAAAAAAAGATTTAAACTAATGTGTTAGCATAATAAAAACTAGTAAATATAAGTAGGTTTAAAATAGAAAATTAACTAAAAATTTAAAACTAAATATAGTATTAACTAACACAAAATGTAGTAGAAATAAAACACAAATTGAAACTAAAATGTTAGCATAATATAAAACTAGTCAATAAATGCAGGTTTAATATAGTGAACACTAAAATAATTGTAATGTCCCGAGACATGACGTTAAACTGCGCTCCTCTTTTTTTGCACTTTTGGAGCTTAAAAGTGCCTTTCTTCTTTTCCATCAATACGTCTGCCTCCTCTCTAAATCTAATATTAGCTAATATGTTAGCATAATAAAAACTAGTAAATATAAGTAGGTTTAAAGTAGAAATTAACTAAAATTTAAAACAAAATGTAGTTTAACTTACACCTAAATGTAGTAGAATTAAAATCTTTATAGCCTGTAACCTAACTACATTGTCATTGTTTAGCTGTCAACAATGCCTTTGTTTGCTTAGGTTGTAAACAGTAGTTAGTTTATAAAATCTAATTTTTAAAAATGTCTAAATGCTAGCACTGATTTAATAGATATTCTAATTAAAAATAGAATATAAAATCAAAACCACTGTAGTACAATTAAAAAAAAAAGATTTAAACTTATATGTTAGCTTAATAAAAACTAGTAAATATAAGTAGGTTTAAGTTAGAAGTTAACAAAAATTTAAAACTAAATATAGTATTAACTTACACAAAATGTAGTAGAAATAAAACACAGATTGAAACTAAAATGTTAGCATAATATAAAACTAGTCAATAAATGCAGGTATAATATAGTAAACACTAAAATAATTGTAATGTCCTGAGACATGACGTTAAACTGCGCTCCTCTTTTTGTCACTTTTGGAGCTTTATAGTGCCTTTCTTCTATTCCATCATGATGTCTGCCTCCTCTCTAATTCTAATATTAGCTAATATGTTAGCATAATAAAAACTAGTAAATATAAGTAGGTTTAAAGTAGAAATTAACTAAACTTTAAAACAAAATGTAGTATTAACTTACACATAATTGTAGTAGAAATAAAACACAGATTCAAACTAAAATGTTAGCATAATATAAATCTAGTAAACATAAGTAGGTTTAAAGTAGACATTAACAATTTAAACTTTAAAACTGAATGTAGTTTAACTTACACCTAAATGTAGTAGAATTAAAATCTTAATAGCCTGTAACCTAACTACATTGTCATTGTTTTGCTGTCAACAATGCCTTTGTTTGCTTAGGTTGTAAACAGTAGTTAGTTTTTAAAATCTAATTTTAAAAAATGTCTAAATGCTAGCACTGATTTAATAGATATTCTAATTAAAAATAGAATATAAAATGATAACCACTGTAGTAGAACTAAAAAAAAAAGATTTAAACTAATATGTTAGCATAATAAAAACTAGTAATTATAAGTAGGTTTAAAGTAGAAATTAACAAAAATTTAAAACTAAATATAGTATTAACTTACACAAAATGTAGTAGAAATAAAACACAGATTGAAACTAAAATGTTAGCATAATATAAAACTTGTCAATAAATGCAGGTTTAATATAGTGAACACTAAAATAGATGTAATGTCCTGAGACATGACGTTAAACTGCGCTCCTCTTTTTTTGCACTTTTGGAGCTTAAAAGTGCCTTTCTTCTTTTCCATCAATACGTCTGCCTCCTCTCTAATGTAATATTAGCTAATATGTTAGCTTAATAAAAACTAGTAAATATAAGTAGGTTTAAAGTAGAAATTAACTAAAATTTAAAACAAAATGTAGTATTAACTTACACATAATTGTAGTAGAAATAAAACACAGATTCAAACTAAAATGTTAGCATAATATAAATCTAGTAAACATAAGTAGGTTTAAAGTAGACATTAACAATTTAAAGTTTAAAACTGAATGTAGTTTAACTTACACCTAAATGTAGTAGAATTAAAATCTTTATAGCCTGTAACCTAACTACATTGTCATTGTTTTGCTGTCAACAATGCCTTTGTTTGCTTAGGTTGTAAACAGTAGTTAGTTTATAAAATCTAATTTTTAAAAATGTCTAAATGCTAGCACTGATTTAATAGATATTCTAAATAAAAAAAAAGGATATAAAATCAAAACCACTGTAGTACAATTAAAAAAAAAAGATTTAAACTTATATGTTAGCTTAATAAAAACTAGTAAATATAAGTAGGTTTAAGTTAGAAGTTAACAAAAATTTAAAACTAAATATAGTATTAACTTACACAAAATGTAGTAGAAATAAAACACAGATTGAAACTAAAATGTTAGCATAATATAAAACTAGTCAATAAATGCAGGTATAATATAGTGAACACTAAAATAATTGTAATGACTTGAGACATGACGTTAAACTGCGCTCCTCTTTTTGTCACTTTTGGAGCTTAAAAGTGCCTTTCTTCTTTTCAATCAATATGTCTGCCTCCTCTCTAAATGTAATATTAGCTAATATGTTAGCATAATAAAAACTAGTAAATATAAGTAGGTTTAAAGTAGAAATTAACTCAAATTTAAAACAAAATGTAGTATTAACTTACACATAATTGTAGTAGAAATAAAACACAGATTCAAACTAAAATATTAGCATAATATAAATCTAGTAAACATAAGTAGGTTTAAAGTAGACATTAACAATTTAAACTTTAAAACTGAATGTAGTTTAACTTACACCTAAATGTAGTAGAATTAAAATCTTAATAGCCTGTAACCTAACTACATTGTCATTGTTTTGCTGTCAACAATGCCTTTGTTTGCTTAGGTTGTAAACAGTAGTTAGTTTATAAAATCTAATTTTAAAAAATGTCTAAATGCTAGCACTGATTTAATAGATATTCTAATTAAAAATAGAATATAAAATCATAACCACTGTAGTAGAACATAAAAAAAAAGATTTTAACTAATATGTTAGCATAATAAAAACTAGTAAATATAAGTAGGTTTAAAGTAGAAATTAACTAAAATTTAAAACTAAATATAGTATTAACTTACACAAAATGTAGTAGAAATAAAACACAGATTGAAACTAAAATGTTAGTATAATATAAAACTTGTCAATAAATGCAGGTTTAATATAGTGAACACTAAAATAGATGTAATGTCCCGAGACATGACGTTAAACTGCGCTCCTCTTTTTTTGCACTTTTGGAGCTTAAAAGTGCCTTTCTTCTTTTCCATCAATATGTCTGCCTCCTCTCTAAATGTAATATTAGCTAATATGTTAGCATAATAAAAACTAGTAAATATAAGTAGGTTTAAAATAGAAAATTAACTAAAAATTTAAAACTAAATATAGTATTAACTAACAAAAAATGTAGTAGAAATAAAACACAGATTGAAACTAAAATGTTAGCATAATATAAAACTAGTCAATAAATGCAGGTATAATATAGTGAACACTAAAATAATTGTAATGACTTGAGACATGACGTTAAATTGCGCTCCTCTTTTTGTCACTTTTGGAGCTTTAAAGTGCCTTTCTTCTATTCCATCATGATGTCTGCCTCCTCTCTAATTCTAATATTAGCTAATATGTTAGCATAATAAAAACTAGTAAATATAAGTAGGTTTAAAGTAGAAATTAACTAAACTTTAAAACAAAATGTAGTATTAACTTACACATAATTGTAGTAGAAATAAAACACAGATTCAAACTAAAATGTTAGCATAATATAAATCTAGTAAACATAAGTAGGTTTAAAGTAGACATTAACAATTTAAACTTTAAAACTGAATGTAGTTTAACTTACACCTAAATGTAGTAGAATTAAAATCTTAATAGCCTGTAACCTAACTACATTGTCATTGTTTTGCTGTCAACAATGCCTTTGTTTGCTTAGGTTGTAAACAGTAGTTAGTTTATAAAATCTAATTTTAAAAAATGTCTAAATGCTAGCACTGATTTAATAGATATTCTAATTAAAAATAGAATATAAAATCATAACCACTGTAGTAGAACTAAAAAAAAAGATTTTAACTAATATGTTAGCATAATAAAAACTAGTAAATATAAGTAGGTTTAAAGTAGAAATTAACTAAAATTTGAAACTATATATAGTATTAACTTACACAAAATGTAGTAGAAATAAAACACAGATTGAAACTAAAATGTTAGCATAATATAAAACTAGTCAATAAATGCAGGTTTAATATAGTGAACACTAAAATAATTGTAATGTCTTGAGACATGACGTTAAACTGCGCTCCTCTTTTTTTGCACTTTTGGAGCTTAAAAGTGCCTTTCTTCTTTTCCATCAATACGTTTGCCTCCTCTCTAAATGTAATATTAGCTAATATGTTAGCATAATAAAAACTAGTAAATATAAGTAGGTTTAAAGTAGAAATTAACTAAAAGTTAAAACAAAATGTAGTATTAACTTACACATAATTGTAGTAGAAATAAAACACAGATTGAAACTAAAATGTTAGCATAATATAAAACTAGTCAATAAATGCAGGTTTAATATAGTGAACACTAAAATAATTGTAATGTCCCGAGACATGACGTTAAACTGCGCTCCTCTTTTTTTGCACTTTTGGAGCTTAAAAGTGCCTTTCTTCTTTTCCATCAATACGTCTGCCTCCTCTCTAAATGTAATATTAGCTAATATGTTAGCATAATAAAAACTAGTAAATATAAGTAGGTTTAAAGTAGAAATTAACTAAAATTTAAAACAAAATGTAGTATTAACTTACACATAATTGTAGTAGAAATAAAACACAGATTCAAACTAAAATGTTAGCATAATATAAATCTAGTAAACATAAGTAGGTTTAAAGTAGACATTAACAATTTAAACTTTAAAACTGAATGTAGTTTAACTTACACCTAAATGTAGTAGAATTAAAATCTTTATAGCCTGTAACCTAACTACATTGTCATTGTTTTGCTGTCAACAATGCCTTTGTTTGCTTAGGTTGTAAACAGTAGTTAGTTTATAAAATCTAATTTGAAAAAATGTCTAAATGCTAGCACTAATTCAATAGATATTCTAATTAAAAATAGAATATAAAATCATAACCACTGTAGTAGAACTAAAAAAAAAGATTTAAACTAATGTGTTAGCATAATAAAAACTAGTAAATATAAGTAGGTTTAAAATAGAAAATTAACTAAAAATTTAAAACTAAATATAGTATTAACTAACACAAAATGTAGTAGAAATAAAACACAAATTGAAACTAAAATGTTAGCATAATATAAAACTAGTCAATAAATGCAGGTTTAATATAGTGAACACTAAAATAATTGTAATGTCCCGAGACATGACGTTAAACTGCGCTCCTCTTTTTTTGCACTTTTGGAGCTTAAAAGTGCCTTTCTTCTTTTCCATCAATACGTCTGCCTCCTCTCTAAATCTAATATTAGCTAATATGTTAGCATAATAAAAACTAGTAAATATAAGTAGGTTTAAAGTAGAAATTAACTAAAATTTAAAACAAAATGTAGTTTAACTTACACCTAAATGTAGTAGAATTAAAATCTTTATAGCCTGTAACCTAACTACATTGTCATTGTTTAGCTGTCAACAATGCCTTTGTTTGCTTAGGTTGTAAACAGTAGTTAGTTTATAAAATCTAATTTTTAAAAATGTCTAAATGCTAGCACTGATTTAATAGATATTCTAATTAAAAATAGAATATAAAATCAAAACCACTGTAGTACAATTAAAAAAAAAAGATTTAAACTTATATGTTAGCTTAATAAAAACTAGTAAATATAAGTAGGTTTAAGTTAGAAGTTAACAAAAATTTAAAACTAAATATAGTATTAACTTACACAAAATGTAGTAGAAATAAAACACAGATTGAAACTAAAATGTTAGCATAATATAAAACTAGTCAATAAATGCAGGTATAATATAGTAAACACTAAAATAATTGTAATGTCCTGAGACATGACGTTAAACTGCGCTCCTCTTTTTGTCACTTTTGGAGCTTTATAGTGCCTTTCTTCTATTCCATCATGATGTCTGCCTCCTCTCTAATTCTAATATTAGCTAATATGTTAGCATAATAAAAACTAGTAAATATAAGTAGGTTTAAAGTAGAAATTAACTAAACTTTAAAACAAAATGTAGTATTAACTTACACATAATTGTAGTAGAAATAAAACACAGATTCAAACTAAAATGTTAGCATAATATAAATCTAGTAAACATAAGTAGGTTTAAAGTAGACATTAACAATTTAAACTTTAAAACTGAATGTAGTTTAACTTACACCTAAATGTAGTAGAATTAAAATCTTAATAGCCTGTAACCTAACTACATTGTCATTGTTTTGCTGTCAACAATGCCTTTGTTTGCTTAGGTTGTAAACAGTAGTTAGTTTTTAAAATCTAATTTTAAAAAATGTCTAAATGCTAGCACTGATTTAATAGATATTCTAATTAAAAATAGAATATAAAATGATAACCACTGTAGTAGAACTAAAAAAAAAAGATTTAAACTAATATGTTAGCATAATAAAAACTAGTAATTATAAGTAGGTTTAAAGTAGAAATTAACAAAAATTTAAAACTAAATATAGTATTAACTTACACAAAATGTAGTAGAAATAAAACACAGATTGAAACTAAAATGTTAGCATAATATAAAACTTGTCAATAAATGCAGGTTTAATATAGTGAACACTAAAATAGATGTAATGTCCTGAGACATGACGTTAAACTGCGCTCCTCTTTTTTTGCACTTTTGGAGCTTAAAAGTGCCTTTCTTCTTTTCCATCAATACGTCTGCCTCCTCTCTAATGTAATATTAGCTAATATGTTAGCTTAATAAAAACTAGTAAATATAAGTAGGTTTAAAGTAGAAATTAACTAAAATTTAAAACAAAATGTAGTATTAACTTACACATAATTGTAGTAGAAATAAAACACAGATTCAAACTAAAATGTTAGCATAATATAAATCTAGTAAACATAAGTAGGTTTAAAGTAGACATTAACAATTTAAAGTTTAAAACTGAATGTAGTTTAACTTACACCTAAATGTAGTAGAATTAAAATCTTTATAGCCTGTAACCTAACTACATTGTCATTGTTTTGCTGTCAACAATGCCTTTGTTTGCTTAGGTTGTAAACAGTAGTTAGTTTATAAAATCTAATTTTTAAAAATGTCTAAATGCTAGCACTGATTTAATAGATATTCTAAATAAAAAAAAAGGATATAAAATCAAAACCACTGTAGTACAATTAAAAAAAAAAGATTTAAACTTATATGTTAGCTTAATAAAAACTAGTAAATATAAGTAGGTTTAAGTTAGAAGTTAACAAAAATTTAAAACTAAATATAGTATTAACTTACACAAAATGTAGTAGAAATAAAACACAGATTGAAACTAAAATGTTAGCATAATATAAAACTAGTCAATAAATGCAGGTATAATATAGTGAACACTAAAATAATTGTAATGACTTGAGACATGACGTTAAACTGCGCTCCTCTTTTTGTCACTTTTGGAGCTTAAAAGTGCCTTTCTTCTTTTCAATCAATATGTCTGCCTCCTCTCTAAATGTAATATTAGCTAATATGTTAGCATAATAAAAACTAGTAAATATAAGTAGGTTTAAAGTAGAAATTAACTCAAATTTAAAACAAAATGTAGTATTAACTTACACATAATTGTAGTAGAAATAAAACACAGATTCAAACTAAAATATTAGCATAATATAAATCTAGTAAACATAAGTAGGTTTAAAGTAGACATTAACAATTTAAACTTTAAAACTGAATGTAGTTTAACTTACACCTAAATGTAGTAGAATTAAAATCTTAATAGCCTGTAACCTAACTACATTGTCATTGTTTTGCTGTCAACAATGCCTTTGTTTGCTTAGGTTGTAAACAGTAGTTAGTTTATAAAATCTAATTTTAAAAAATGTCTAAATGCTAGCACTGATTTAATAGATATTCTAATTAAAAATAGAATATAAAATCATAACCACTGTAGTAGAACATAAAAAAAAAGATTTTAACTAATATGTTAGCATAATAAAAACTAGTAAATATAAGTAGGTTTAAAGTAGAAATTAACTAAAATTTAAAACTAAATATAGTATTAACTTACACAAAATGTAGTAGAAATAAAACACAGATTGAAACTAAAATGTTAGTATAATATAAAACTTGTCAATAAATGCAGGTTTAATATAGTGAACACTAAAATAGATGTAATGTCCCGAGACATGACGTTAAACTGCGCTCCTCTTTTTTTGCACTTTTGGAGCTTAAAAGTGCCTTTCTTCTTTTCCATCAATATGTCTGCCTCCTCTCTAAATGTAATATTAGCTAATATGTTAGCATAATAAAAACTAGTAAATATAAGTAGGTTTAAAATAGAAAATTAACTAAAAATTTAAAACTAAATATAGTATTAACTAACAAAAAATGTAGTAGAAATAAAACACAGATTGAAACTAAAATGTTAGCATAATATAAAACTAGTCAATAAATGCAGGTATAATATAGTGAACACTAAAATAATTGTAATGACTTGAGACATGACGTTAAATTGCGCTCCTCTTTTTGTCACTTTTGGAGCTTTAAAGTGCCTTTCTTCTATTCCATCATGATGTCTGCCTCCTCTCTAATTCTAATATTAGCTAATATGTTAGCATAATAAAAACTAGTAAATATAAGTAGGTTTAAAGTAGAAATTAACTAAACTTTAAAACAAAATGTAGTATTAACTTACACATAATTGTAGTAGAAATAAAACACAGATTCAAACTAAAATGTTAGCATAATATAAATCTAGTAAACATAAGTAGGTTTAAAGTAGACATTAACAATTTAAACTTTAAAACTGAATGTAGTTTAACTTACACCTAAATGTAGTAGAATTAAAATCTTAATAGCCTGTAACCTAACTACATTGTCATTGTTTTGCTGTCAACAATGCCTTTGTTTGCTTAGGTTGTAAACAGTAGTTAGTTTATAAAATCTAATTTTAAAAAATGTCTAAATGCTAGCACTGATTTAATAGATATTCTAATTAAAAATAGAATATAAAATCATAACCACTGTAGTAGAACTAAAAAAAAAGATTTTAACTAATATGTTAGCATAATAAAAACTAGTAAATATAAGTAGGTTTAAAGTAGAAATTAACTAAAATTTGAAACTATATATAGTATTAACTTACACAAAATGTAGTAGAAATAAAACACAGATTGAAACTAAAATGTTAGCATAATATAAAACTAGTCAATAAATGCAGGTTTAATATAGTGAACACTAAAATAATTGTAATGTCTTGAGACATGACGTTAAACTGCGCTCCTCTTTTTTTGCACTTTTGGAGCTTAAAAGTGCCTTTCTTCTTTTCCATCAATACGTTTGCCTCCTCTCTAAATGTAATATTAGCTAATATGTTAGCATAATAAAAACTAGTAAATATAAGTAGGTTTAAAGTAGAAATTAACTAAAAGTTAAAACAAAATGTAGTATTAACTTACACATAATTGTAGTAGAAATAAAACACAGATTGAAACTAAAATGTTAGCATAATATAAAACTAGTCAATAAATGCAGGTTTAATATAGTGAACACTAAAATAATTGTAATGTCCCGAGACATGACGTTAAACTGCGCTCCTCTTTTTTTGCACTTTTGGAGCTTAAAAGTGCCTTTCTTCTTTTCCATCAATACGTCTGCCTCCTCTCTAAATGTAATATTAGCTAATATGTTAGCATAATAAAAACTAGTAAATATAAGTAGGTTTAAAGTAGAAATTAACTAAAATTTAAAACAAAATGTAGTATTAACTTACACATAATTGTAGTAGAAATAAAACACAGATTCAAACTAAAATGTTAGCATAATATAAATCTAGTAAACATAAGTAGGTTTAAAGTAGACATTAACAATTTAAACTTTAAAACTGAATGTAGTTTAACTTACACCTAAATGTAGTAGAATTAAAATCTTTATAGCCTGTAACCTAACTACATTGTCATTGTTTTGTTGTCAACAATGCCTTTGTTTGCTTAGGTTGTAAACAGTAGTTAGTTTATAAAATCTAATTTAAAAAAATGTCTAAATGCTAGCACTAATTCAATAGATATTCTAATTAAAAATAGAATATAAAATCATAACCACTGTAGTAGAACTAAAAAAAAAGATTTAAACTAATGTGTTAGCATAATAAAAACTAGTAAATATAAGTAGGTTTAAAATAGAAAATTAACTAAAAATTTAAAACTAAATATAGTATTAACTAACACAAAATGTAGTAGAAATAAAACACAAATTGAAACTAAAATGTTAGCATAATATAAAACTAGTCAATAAATGCAGGTTTAATATAGTGAACACTAAAATAATTGTAATGTCCCGAGACATGACGTTAAACTGCGCTCCTCTTTTTTTGCACTTTTGGAGCTTAAAAGTGCCTTTCTTCTTTTCCATCAATACGTCTGCCTCCTCTCTAAATCTAATATTAGCTAATATGTTAGCATAATAAAAACTAGTAAATATAAGTAGGTTTAAAGTAGAAATTAACTAAAATTTAAAACAAAATGTAGTTTAACTTACACCTAAATGTAGTAGAATTAAAATCTTTATAGCCTGTAACCTAACTACATTGTCATTGTTTTGCTGTCAATAATGCCTTTGTTTGCTTAGGTTGTAAACAGTAGTTAGTTTATAAAATCTAATTTTAAAAAATGTCTAAATGCTAGCACTAATTAAATAGATATTCTAATTAAAAATAGAATATAAAATCATAACCACTGTAGTAGAACTAAAAAAAAAGATTTTAACTAATATGTTAGCATAATAAAAACTAGTAAATATAAGTAGGTTTAAAGTAGAAATTAACTAAAAATTTGAAACTAAATATAGTATTAACTTACACAAAATGTAGTAGAAATAAAACACAGATTGAAACTAAAATGTTAGCATAATATATAACTAGTCAATAAATGCAGGTTTTATATAGTGAACACTAAAATAATTGTAATGTCCCGAGACATGACGTTAAACTGCGCTCCTCTTTTTTGTCACTTTTGGAGCTTAAAAGTGCCTTTCTTCTTTTCCATCAATACGTCTGCCTCCTCTCTAAATGTAATATTAGCTAATATGTTAGCATAATAAAAACTAGTAAATATAAGTAGGTTTAAAGTAGAAATTAACTAAAAGTTAAAACAAAATGTAGTATTAACTTACACATAATTGTAGTAGAAATAAAACACAGATTCAAACTAAAATGTTAGCATAATATAAATCTAGTAAACATAAGTAGGTTTAAAGTAGACATTAACAATTTAAACTTTAAAACTGAATGCAGTTTAACTTACACCTAAATGTAGTAGAATTAAAATCTTTATAGCCTGTAACCTAACTACATTGTCATTGTTTTGCTGTCAACAATGCCTTTGTTTGCTTAGGTTGTAAACAGTAGTTAGTTTATAAAATCTAATTTTAAAAAATGTCTAAATGCTAGCACTAATTAAATAGATATTCTAATTAAAAATAGAACATAAAATCATAACCACTGTAGTAGAACTAAAAATAAAAAGATTTTAACTAAGATGTTAGCATAATAAAAACTAGTAAATATAAGTAGGTTTTAAGTAGAAGTTAACTAAAATTTGAAACTATATATAGTATTAACTTACACAAAATGTAGTAGAAATAAAACATAGATTGAAACTAAAATGTTAGCAAAATATAAAACTATTCAATAAATGCAGGTTTAATATAGTGAACACTAAAATAATTGTAATGTCCCGAGACATGACGTTAAACTGCGCTCCTCTTTTTTGTCACTTTTGGAGCTTTAAAGTGCCTTTCTTCTATTCCATCATGATGTCTGCCTCCTTTCTAAATGTAATATTAGCTAATATGTTAGCATAATAAAAATTAGTAAATATAAGTAGGTTTAAAGTAGAAATTAACTAAAAGTTAAAACAAAATGTAGTATTAACTTACACATAATTGTAGTAGAAATAAAACACAGATTCAAACTAAAATGTTAGCATAATATAAATCTAGTAAACATAAGTAGGTTTAAAGTAGACATTAACAATTTAAACTTTAAAACTGAATGTAGTTTAACTTACACCTAAATGTAGTAGAATTAAAATTTTATAGCCTGTAACCTAACTACATTGTCATTGTTTTGCTGTCAACAATGCCTTTGTTTGCTTAGGTTGTAAACAGTAGTTTGTTTATAAAATCTAATTTTTAAAAATGTCTAATTGCTAGCACTAATTTAATAGATATTCTAATTAAAAATAGAACATAAAATCATAACCACTGTAGTAGAACTAAAAAAAAAAGATTTTAACTAAGATGTTAGCATAATAAAAACTAGTAAATATAAGTAGGTTTAAGTTAGAAGTTAACAAAAATTTAAAACTAAATATAGTATTAACTTACACAAAATGTAGTAGAAATAAAACACAGATTGAAACTAAAATGTTAGCAAAATATAAAACTAGTCAATAAATGCAGGTTTAATATAGTGAACACTAAAATAATTGTAATGTCCCGAGACATGACGTTAAACTGCGCTCCTCTTTTTTGTCACTTTTGGAGCTTAAAAGTGCCTTTCTTCTATTCCATCATGATGTCTGCCTCCTCTCTAAATGTAATATTAGCTAATATGTTAGCATAATAAAAACTAGTAAATATAAGTAGGTTTAAAGTAGAAATTAACTAAAAGTTAAAACAAAATGTAGTATTAACTTACACATAATTGTAGTAGAAATAAAACACAGATTCAAACTAAAATGTTAGCATAATATAAATCTAGTAAACATAAGTAGGTTTAAAGTAGACATTAACAATTTAAACTTTAAAACTGAATGTAGTTTAACTTACACCTAAATGTAGTAGAATTAAAATTTTATAGCTTGTACCCTAACTACATTGTCATTGTTTTGCTGTCAACAATGCCTTTGTTTGCTTAGGTTGTAAACAGTAGTTAGTTTATAAAATCTAATTTTAAAAAATGTCTAAATGCTAGCACTAATTAAATAGATATTCTAATTAAAAATAGAACATAAAATCATAACCACTGTAGTAGAACTAAAAAAAAAAGATTTTAACTAATATGTTAGCATAATAAAAACTAGTAAATATAAGTAGGTTTTAAGTAGAAGTTAACTAAAATTTGAAACTATATATAGTATTAACTTACACAAAATGTAGTAGAAATAAAACACAGATTGAAACTAAAATGTTAGCAAAATATAAAACTATTCAATAAATGCAGGTTTAATATAGTGAACACTAAAATAATTGTAATGTCCCGAGACATGACGTTAAACTGCGCTCCTCTTTTTTGTCACTTTTGGAGCTTTAAAGTGCCTTTCTTCTATTCCATCATGATGTCTGCCTCCTTTCTAAATGTAATATTAGCTAATATGTTAGCATAATAAAAATTAGTAAATATAAGTAGGTTTAAAGTAGAAATTAACTAAAAGTTAAAACAAAATGTAGTATTAACTTACACATAATTGTAGTAGAAATAAAACACAGATTCAAACTAAAATGTTAGCATAATATAAATCTAGTAAACATAAGTAGGTTTAAAGTAGACATTAACAATTTAAACTTTAAAACTGAATGTAGTTTAACTTACACCTAAATGTAGTAGAATTAAAATTTTATAGCCTGTACCCTAACTACATTGTCATTGTTTTGCTGTCAACAATGCCTTTGTTTGCTTAGGTTGTAAACAGTAGTTAGTTTATAAAATCTAATTTTAAAAAATGTCTAAATGCTAGCACTAATTCAATAGATATTCTAATTAAAAATAGAATATAAAATCATAACCACTGTAGTAGAACTAAAAAAAAAGATTTAAACTAATGTGTTAGCATAATAAAAACTAGTAAATATAAGTAGGTTTAAAATAGAAAATTAACTAAAAATTTAAAACTAAATATAGTATTAACTAACACAAAATGTAGTAGAAATAAAACACAAATTGAAACTAAAATGTTAGCATAATATAAAACTAGTCAATAAATGCAGGTTTAATATAGTGAACACTAAAATAATTGTAATGTCCCGAGACATGACGTTAAACTGCGCTCCTCTTTTTTTGCACTTTTGGAGCTTAAAAGTGCCTTTCTTCTTTTCCATCAATACGTCTGCCTCCTCTCTAAATCTAATATTAGCTAATATGTTAGCATAATAAAAACTAGTAAATATAAGTAGGTTTAAAGTAGAAATTAACTAAAAGTTAAAACAAAATGTAGTATTAACTTACACATAATTGTAGTAGAAATAAAACACAGATTCAAACTAAAATGTTAGCATAATATAAATCTAGTAAACATAAGTAGGTTTAAAGTAGACATTAACAATTTAAACTTTAAAACTGAATGTAGTTTAACTTACACCTAAATGTAGTAGAATTAAAATTTTATAGCCTGTACCCTAACTACATTGTCATTGTTTTGCTGTCAACAATGCCTTTGTTTGCTTAGGTTGTAAACAGTAGTTAGTTTATAAAATCTAATTTTAAAAAATGTCTAAATGCTAGCACTAATTAAATAGATATTCTAATTAAAAATAGAACATAAAATCATAACCACTGTAGTAGAACTAAAAAAAAAAGATTTTAACTAATATGTTAGCATAATAAAAACTAGTAAATATAAGTAGTTTTAAAGTAGAAATTAACTAAAATTTGAAACTATATATAGTATTAACTTACACAAAATGTAGTAGAAATAAAACACAGATTGAAACTAAAATGTTAGCATAATAAAAAAACTAGTCATTAATGCAGGTTTTATATAGTGAACACTAAAATAATTGTAATGTCCCGAGACATGACGTTAAACTGCGCTCCTCTTTTTTGTCACTTTTGGAGCTTAGAAGTGCCTTTCTTCTATTCCATCATGATGTCTGCTTCCTCTCTAAATCTAATATTAGCTAATATGTTAGCATAATAAAAACTAGTAAATATAAGTAGGTTTAAAGTAGAAATTAACTAAAAGTTAAAACAAAATGTAGTATTAACTTACACATAATTGTAGTAGAAATAAAACACAGATTCAAACTAAAATGTTAGCATAATATAAATCTAGTAAACATAAGTAGGTTTAAAGTAGACATTAACAATTTAAACTTTAAAACTGAATGCAGTTTAACTTACACCTAAATGTAGTAGAATTAAAATCTTTATAGCCTGTAACCTAACTACATTGTCATTGTTTTGCTGTCAACAATGCCTTTGTTTGCTTAGGTTGTAAACAGTAGTTAGTTTATAAAATCTAATTTTAAAAAATGTCTAAATGCTAGCACTAATTAAATAGATATTCTAATTAAAAATAGAACATAAAATCATAACCACTGTAGTAGAACTAAAAATAAAAAGATTTTAACTAAGATGTTAGCATAATAAAAACTAGTAAATATAAGTAGGTTTTAAGTAGAAGTTAACTAAAATTTGAAACTATATATAGTATTAACTTACACAAAATGTAGTAGAAATAAAACACAGATTGAAACTAAAATGTTAGCAAAATATAAAACTATTCAATAAATGCAGGTTTAATATAGTGAACACTAAAATAATTGTAATGTCCCGAGACATGACGTTAAACTGCGCTCCTCTTTTTTGTCACTTTTGGAGCTTTAAAGTGCCTTTCTTCTATTCCATCATGATGTCTGCCTCCTTTCTAAATGTAATATTAGCTAATATGTTAGCATAATAAAAATTAGTAAATATAAGTAGGTTTAAAGTAGAAATTAACTAAAAGTTAAAACAAAATGTAGTATTAACTTACACATAATTGTAGTAGAAATAAAACACAGATTCAAACTAAAATGTTAGCATAATATAAATCTAGTAAACATAAGTAGGTTTAAAGTAGACATTAACAATTTAAACTTTAAAACTGAATGTAGTTTAACTTACACCTAAATGTAGTAGAATTAAAATTTTATAGCCTGTACCCTAACTACATTGTCATTGTTTTGCTGTCAACAATGCCTTTGTTTGCTTAGGTTGTAAACAGTAGTTAGTTTATAAAATCTAATTTTAAAAAATGTCTAAATGCTAGCACTAATTCAATAGATATTCTAATTAAAAATAGAATATAAAATCATAACCACTGTAGTAGAACTAAAAAAAAAGATTTAAACTAATGTGTTAGCATAATAAAAACTAGTAAATATAAGTAGGTTTAAAATAGAAAATTAACTAAAAATTTAAAACTAAATATAGTATTAACTAACACAAAATGTAGTAGAAATAAAACACAAATTGAAACTAAAATGTTAGCATAATATAAAACTAGTCAATAAATGCAGGTTTAATATAGTGAACACTAAAATAATTGTAATGTCCCGAGACATGACGTTAAACTGCGCTCCTCTTTTTTTGCACTTTTGGAGCTTAAAAGTGCCTTTCTTCTTTTCCATCAATACGTCTGCCTCCTCTCTAAATCTAATATTAGCTAATATGTTAGCATAATAAAAACTAGTAAATATAAGTAGGTTTAAAGTAGAAATTAACTAAAATTTAAAACAAAATGTAGTTTAACTTACACCTAAATGTAGTAGAATTAAAATCTTTATAGCCTGTAACCTAACTACATTGTCATTGTTTTGCTGTCAATAATGCCTTTGTTTGCTTAGGTTGTAAACAGTAGTTAGTTTATAAAATCTAATTTTAAAAAATGTCTAAATGCTAGCACTAATTAAATAGATATTCTAATTAAAAATAGAATATAAAATCATAACCACTGTAGTAGAACTAAAAAAAAAGATTTTAACTAATATGTTAGCATAATAAAAACTAGTAAATATAAGTAGGTTTAAAGTAGAAATTAACTAAAAATTTGAAACTAAATATAGTATTAACTTACACAAAATGTAGTAGAAATAAAACACAGATTGAAACTAAAATGTTAGCATAATATATAACTAGTCAATAAATGCAGGTTTTATATAGTGAACACTAAAATAATTGTAATGTCCCGAGACATGACGTTAAACTGCGCTCCTCTTTTTTGTCACTTTTGGAGCTTAAAAGTGCCTTTCTTCTTTTCCATCAATACGTCTGCCTCCTCTCTAAATGTAATATTAGCTAATATGTTAGCATAATAAAAACTAGTAAATATAAGTAGGTTTAAAGTAGAAATTAACTAAAAGTTAAAACAAAATGTAGTATTAACTTACACATAATTGTAGTAGAAATAAAACACAGATTCAAACTAAAATGTTAGCATAATATAAATCTAGTAAACATAAGTAGGTTTAAAGTAGACATTAACAATTTAAACTTTAAAACTGAATGCAGTTTAACTTACACCTAAATGTAGTAGAATTAAAATCTTTATAGCCTGTAACCTAACTACATTGTCATTGTTTTGCTGTCAACAATGCCTTTGTTTGCCTAGGTTGTAAACAGTAGTTAGTTTATAAAATCTAATTTTAAAAAATGTCTAAATGCTAGCACTAATTAAATAGATATTCTAATTAAAAATAGAACATAAAATCATAACCACTGTAGTAGAACTAAAAATAAAAAGATTTTAACTAAGATGTTAGCATAATAAAAACTAGTAAATATAAGTAGGTTTTAAGTAGAAGTTAACTAAAATTTGAAACTATATATAGTATTAACTTACACAAAATGTAGTAGAAATAAAACACAGATTGAAACTAAAATGTTAGCAAAATATAAAACTATTCAATAAATGCAGGTTTAATATAGTGAACACTAAGATAATTGTAATGTCCCGAGACATGACGTTAAACTGCGCTCCTCTTTTTTGTCACTTTTGGAGCTTTAAAGTGCCTTTCTTCTATTCCATCATGATGTCTGCCTCCTTTCTAAATGTAATATTAGCTAATATGTTAGCATAATAAAAATTAGTAAATATAAGTAGGTTTAAAGTAGAAATTAACTAAAAGTTAAAACAAAATGTAGTATTAACTTACACATAATTGTAGTAGAAATAAAACACAGATTCAAACTAAAATGTTAGCATAATATAAATCTAGTAAACATAAGTAGGTTTAAAGTAGACATTAACAATTTAAACTTTAAAACTGAATGTAGTTTAACTTACACCTAAATGTAGTAGAATTAAAATTTTATAGCCTGTAACCTAACTACATTGTCATTGTTTTGCTGTCAACAATGCCTTTGTTTGCTTAGGTTGTAAACAGTAGTTTGTTTATAAAATCTAATTTTTAAAAATGTCTAATTGCTAGCACTAATTTAATAGATATTCTAATTAAAAATAGAACATAAAATCATAACCACTGTAGTAGAACTAAAAAAAAAAGATTTTAACTAAGATGTTAGCATAATAAAAACTAGTAAATATAAGTAGGTTTAAGTTAGAAGTTAACAAAAATTTAAAACTAAATATAGTATTAACTTACACAAAATGTAGTAGAAATAAAACACAGATTGAAACTAAAATGTTAGCAAAATATAAAACTAGTCAATAAATGCAGGTTTAATATAGTGAACACTAAAATAATTGTAATGTCCCGAGACATGACGTTAAACTGCGCTCCTCTTTTTTGTCACTTTTGGAGCTTAAAAGTGCCTTTCTTCTATTCCATCATGATGTCTGCCTCCTCTCTAAATGTAATATTAGCTAATATGTTAGCATAATAAAAACTAGTAAATATAAGTAGGTTTAAAGTAGAAATTAACTAAAAGTTAAAACAAAATGTAGTATTAACTTACACATAATTGTAGTAGAAATAAAACACAGATTCAAACTAAAATGTTAGCATAATATAAATCTAGTAAACATAAGTAGGTTTAAAGTAGACATTAACAATTTAAACTTTAAAACTGAATGTAGTTTAACTTACACCTAAATGTAGTAGAATTAAAATTTTATAGCCTGTACCCTAACTACATTGTCATTGTTTTGCTGTCAACAATGCCTTTGTTTGCTTAGGTTGTAAACAGTAGTTAGTTTATAAAATCTAATTTTAAAAAATGTCTAAATGCTAGCACTAATTAAATAGATATTCTAATTAAAAATAGAATATAAAAGCATAACCACTGTAGTAGAACTAAAAAAAAAGATTTTAACTAATATGTTAGCATAATAAAAACTAGTAAATATAAGTAGTTTTAAAGTAGAAATTAACTAAAATTTGAAACTATATATAGTATTAACTTACACAAAATGTAGTAGAAATAAAACACAGATTGAAACTAAAATGTTAGCATAATATAAAACTAGTCAATAAATGCAGGTTTAATATAGTGAACACTAAAATAATTGTAATGTCTTGAGACATGACGTTAAACTGCGCTCCTCTTTTTTTGCACTTTTGGAGCTTAAAAGTGCCTTTCTTCTTTTCCATCAATACGTTTGCCTCCTCTCTAAATGTAATATTAGCTAATATGTTAGCATAATAAAAACTAGTAAATATAAGTAGGTTTAAAGTAGAAATTAACTAAAAGTTAAAACAAAATGTAGTATTAACTTACACATAATTGTAGTAGAAATAAAACACAGATTCAAACTAAAATGTTAGCATAATATAAATCTAGTAAACATAAGTAGGTTTAAAGTAGACATTAACAATTTAAACTTTAAAACTGAATGTAGTTTAACTTACACCTAAATGTAGTAGAATTAAAATCTTTATAGCCTGTAACCTAACTACATTGTCATTGTTTTGCTGTCAACAATGCCTTTGTTTGCTTAGGTTGTAAACAGTAGTTAGTTTATAAAATCTAATTTTAAAAAATGTCTAATTGCTAGCACTAATTTAATAGATATTCTAATTAAAAATAGAACATAAAATCATAACCACTGTAGTAGAACTAAAAAAAAAAGATTTTAACTAAGATGTTAGCATAATAAAAACTAGTAAATATAAGTAGGTTTAAGTTAGAAGTTAACAAAAATTTAAAACTAAATATAGTATTAACTTACACAAAATGTAGTAGAAATAAAACACAGATTGAAACTAAAATGTTAGCAAAATATAAAACTAGTCAATAAATGCAGGTTTAATATAGTGAACACTAAAATAATTGTAATGTCCCGAGACATGACGTTAAACTGCGCTCCTCTTTTTTGTCACTTTTGGAGCTTAAAAGTGCCTTTCTTCTATTCCATCATGATGTCTGCCTCCTCTCTAAATGTAATATTAGCTAATATGTTAGCATAATAAAAACTAGTAAATATAAGTAGGTTTAAAGTAGAAATTAACTAAAAGTTAAAACAAAATGTAGTATTAACCTACACATAATTGTAGTAGAAATAAAACACAGATTCAAACTAAAATGTTAGCATAAAATAAATCTAGTAAACATAAGTAGGTTTAAAGTAGACATTAACAATTTAAACTTTAAAACTGAATGTAGTTTAACTTACACCTAAATGTAGTAGAATTAAAATCTTAATAGCCTGTAACCTAACTACATTGTCATTGTTTTGCTGTCAACAATGCCTTTGTTTGCTTAGGTTGTAAACAGTAGTTAGTTTATAAAATCTAATTTTAAAAAATGTCTAAATGCTAGCACTGATTTAATAGATATTCTAATTAAAAATAGAATATAAAATCATAACCACTGTAGTAGAACTAAAAAAAAAGATTTTAACTAATATGTTAGCATAATAAAAACTAGTAAATATAAGTAGGTTTTAAGTAGAAGTTAACTAAAATTTGAAACTATATATAGTATTAACTTACACAAAATGTAGTAGAAATAAAACACAGATTGAAACTAAAATGTTAGCAAAATATAAAACTATTCAATAAATGCAGGTTTAATATAGTGAACACTAAAATAATTGTAATGTCCCGAGACATGACGTTAAACTGCGCTCCTCTTTTTTGTCACTTTTGGAGCTTAGAAGTGCCTTTCTTCTATTCCATCATGATGTCTGCCTCCTCTCTAAATCTAATATTAGCTAATATGTTAGCATAATAAAAACTAGTAAATATAAGTAGGTTTAAAGTAGAAATTAACTAAACGTTAAAACAAAATGTAGTATTAACTTACACATAATTGTAGTAGAAATAAAACACAGATTCAAACTAAAATGTTAGCATAATATAAATCTAGTAAACATAAGTAGGTTTAAAGTAGACATTAACAATTTAAACTTTAAAACTGAATGCAGTTTAACTTACACCTAAATGTAGTAGAATTAAAATCTTTATAGCCTGTAACCTAACTACATTGTCATTGTTTTGCTGTCAACAATGCCTTTGTTTGCTTAGGTTGTAAACAGTAGTTAGTTTATAAAATCTAATTTTAAAAAATGTCTAAATGCTAGCACTAATTAAATAGATATTCTAATTAAAAATAGAACATAAAATCATAACCACTGTAGTAGAACTAAAAATAAAAAGATTTTAACTAAGATGTTAGCATAATAAAAACTAGTAAATATAAGTAGGTTTTAAGTAGAAGTTAACTAAAATTTGAAACTATATATAGTATTAACTTACACAAAATGTAGTAGAAATAAAACACAGATTGAAACTAAAATGTTAGCAAAATATAAAACTATTCAATAAATGCAGGTTTAATATAGTGAACACTAAAATAATTGTAATGTCCCGAGACATGACGTTAAACTGCGCTCCTCTTTTTTGTCACTTTTGGAGCTTTAAAGTGCCTTTCTTCTATTCCATCATGATGTCTGCCTCCTTTCTAAATGTAATATTAGCTAATATGTTAGCATAATAAAAATTAGTAAATATAAGTAGGTTTAAAGTAGAAATTAACTAAAAGTTAAAACAAAATGTAGTATTAACTTACACATAATTGTAGTAGAAATAAAACACAGATTCAAACTAAAATGTTAGCATAATATAAATCTAGTAAACATAAGTAGGTTTAAAGTAGACATTAACAATTTAAACTTTAAAACTGAATGTAGTTTAACTTACACCTAAATGTAGTAGAATTAAAATTTTATAGCCTGTACCCTAACTACATTGTCATTGTTTTGCTGTCAACAATGCCTTTGTTTGCTTAGGTTGTAAACAGTAGTTAGTTTATAAAATCTAATTTTAAAAAATGTCTAAATGCTAGCACTAATTAAATAGATATTCTAATTAAAAATAGAATATAAAAGCATAACCACTGTAGTAGAACTAAAAAAAAAGATTTTAACTAATATGTTAGCATAATAAAAACTAGTAAATATAAGTAGTTTTAAAGTAGAAATTAACTAAAATTTGAAACTATATATAGTATTAACTTACACAAAATGTAGTAGAAATAAAACACAGATTGAAACTAAAATGTTAGCATAATATAAAACTAGTCAATAAATGCAGGTTTAATATAGTGAACACTAAAATAATTGTAATGTCTTGAGACATGACGTTAAACTGCGCTCCTCTTTTTTTGCACTTTTGGAGCTTAAAAGTGCCTTTCTTCTTTTCCATCAATACGTTTGCCTCCTCTCTAAATGTAATATTAGCTAATATGTTAGCATAATAAAAACTAGTAAATATAAGTAGGTTTAAAGTAGAAATTAACTAAAAGTTAAAACAAAATGTAGTATTAACTTACACATAATTGTAGTAGAAATAAAACACAGATTCAAACTAAAATGTTAGCATAATATAAATCTAGTAAACATAAGTAGGTTTAAAGTAGACATTAACAATTTAAACTTTAAAACTGAATGTAGTTTAACTTACACCTAAATGTAGTAGAATTAAAATCTTTATAGCCTGTAACCTAACTACATTGTCATTGTTTTGCTGTCAACAATGCCTTTGTTTGCTTAGGTTGTAAACAGTAGTTAGTTTATAAAATCTAATTTTAAAAAATGTCTAATTGCTAGCACTAATTTAATAGATATTCTAATTAAAAATAGAACATAAAATCATAACCACTGTAGTAGAACTAAAAAAAAAAGATTTTAACTAAGATGTTAGCATAATAAAAACTAGTAAATATAAGTAGGTTTAAGTTAGAAGTTAACAAAAATTTAAAACTAAATATAGTATTAACTTACACAAAATGTAGTAGAAATAAAACACAGATTGAAACTAAAATGTTAGCAAAATATAAAACTAGTCAATAAATGCAGGTTTAATATAGTGAACACTAAAATAATTGTAATGTCCCGAGACATGACGTTAAACTGCGCTCCTCTTTTTTGTCACTTTTGGAGCTTAAAAGTGCCTTTCTTCTATTCCATCATGATGTCTGCCTCCTCTCTAAATGTAATATTAGCTAATATGTTAGCATAATAAAAACTAGTAAATATAAGTAGGTTTAAAGTAGAAATTAACTAAAAGTTAAAACAAAATGTAGTATTAACCTACACATAATTGTAGTAGAAATAAAACACAGATTCAAACTAAAATGTTAGCATAATATAAATCTAGTAAACATAAGTAGGTTTAAAGTAGACATTAACAATTTAAACTTTAAAACTGAATGTAGTTTAACTTACACCTAAATGTAGTAGAATTAAAATCTTAATAGCCTGTAACCTAACTACATTGTCATTGTTTTGCTGTCAACAATGCCTTTGTTTGCTTAGGTTGTAAACAGTAGTTAGTTTATAAAATCTAATTTTAAAAAATGTCTAAATGCTAGCACTGATTTAATAGATATTCTAATTAAAAATAGAATATAAAATCATAACCACTGTAGTAGAACTAAAAAAAAAGATTTTAACTAATATGTTAGCATAATAAAAACTAGTAAATATAAGTAGGTTTTAAGTAGAAGTTAACTAAAATTTGAAACTATATATAGTATTAACTTACACAAAATGTAGTAGAAATAAAACACAGATTGAAACTAAAATGTTAGCAAAATATAAAACTATTCAATAAATGCAGGTTTAATATAGTGAACACTAAAATAATTGTAATGTCCCGAGACATGACGTTAAACTGCGCTCCTCTTTTTTGTCACTTTTGGAGCTTTAAAGTGCCTTTCTTCTATTCCATCATGATGTCTGCCTCCTTTCTAAATGTAATATTAGCTAATATGTTAGCATAATAAAAATTAGTAAATATAAGTAGGTTTAAAGTAGAAATTAACTAAAAGTTAAAACAAAATGTAGTATTAACTTACACATAATTGTAGTAGAAATAAAACACAGATTCAAACTAAAATGTTAGCATAATATAAATCTAGTAAACATAAGTAGGTTTAAAGTAGACATTAACAATTTAAACTTTAAAACTGAATGTAGTTTAACTTACACCTAAATGTAGTAGAATTAAAATCTTTATAGCCTGTAACCTAACTACATTGTCATTGTTTTGCTGTCAACAATGCCTTTGTTTGCTTAGGTTGTAAACAGTAGTTAGTTTATAAAATCTAATTTAAAAAAATGTCTAAATGCTAGCACTAATTAAATAGATATTCTAATTAAAAATAGAACATAAAATCATAACCACTGTAGTAGAACTAAAAAAAAAAGATTTTAACTAATATGTTAGCATAATAAAAACTAGTAAATATAAGTAGGTTTTAAGTAGAAATTAACTAAAATTTGAAACTATATATAGTATTAACTTACACAAAATGTAGTAGAAATAAAACACAGATTGAAACTAAAATGTTAGCAAAATATAAAACTAGTCAATAAATGCAGGTTTAATATAGTGAACACTAAAATAATTGTAATGTCCCGAGACATGATGTTAAACTGCGCTCCTCTTTTTTGTCACTTTTGGAGCTTAAAAGTGCCTTTCTTCTATTCCATCATGATGTCTGCCTCCTCTCTAAATGTAATATTAGCTAATATGTTAGCATAATAAAAACTAGTAAATATAAGTAGGTTTAAAGTAGAAATTAACTAAAAGTTAAAACAAAATGTAGTATTAACTTACACATACTTGTAGTAGAAATAAAACACAGATTCAAACTAAAATGTTAGCATAATATAAATCTAGTAAACATAAGTAGGTTTAAAGTAGACATTAACAATTTAAACTTTAAAACTGAATGTAGTTTAACTTACACCTAAATGTAGTAGAATTAAAATTTTATAGCCTGTACCCTAACTACATTGTCATTGTTTTGCTGTCAACAATGCCTTTGTTTGCTTAGGTTGTAAACAGTAGTTAGTTTATAAAATCTAATTTTAAAAAATGTCTAAATGCTAGCACTAATTAAATAGATATTCTAATTAAAAATAGAATATAAAAGCATAACCACTGTAGTAGAACTAAAAAAAAAGATTTTAACTAATATGTTAGCATAATAAAAACTAGTAAATATAAGTAGTTTTAAAGTAGAAATTAACTAAAATTTGAAACTATATATAGTATTAACTTACACAAAATGTAGTAGAAATAAAACACAGATTGAAACTAAAATGTTAGCATAATATAAAACTAGTCAATAAATGCAGGTTTAATATAGTGAACACTAAAATAATTGTAATGTCTTGAGACATGACGTTAAACTGCGCTCCTCTTTTTTTGCACTTTTGGAGCTTAAAAGTGCCTTTCTTCTTTTCCATCAATACGTTTGCCTCCTCTCTAAATGTAATATTAGCTAATATGTTAGCATAATAAAAACTAGTAAATATAAGTAGGTTTAAAGTAGAAATTAACTAAAAGTTAAAACAAAATGTAGTATTAACTTACACATACTTGTAGTAGAAATAAAACACAGATTCAAACTAAAATGTTAGCATAATATAAATCTAGTAAACATAAGTAGGTTTAAAGTAGACATTAACAATTTAAACTTTAAAACTGAATGTAGTTTAACTTACACCTAAATGTAGTAGAATTAAAATTTTATAGCCTGTACCCTAACTACATTGTCATTGTTTTGCTGTCAACAATGCCTTTGTTTGCTTAGGTTGTAAACAGTAGTTAGTTTATAAAATCTAATTTTAAAAAATGTCTAAATGCTAGCACTAATTAAATAGATATTCTAATTAAAAATAGAATATAAAAGCATAACCACTGTAGTAGAACTAAAAAAAAAGATTTTAACTAATATGTTAGCATAATAAAAACTAGTAAATATAAGTAGTTTTAAAGTAGAAATTAACTAAAATTTGAAACTATATATAGTATTAACTTACACAAAATGTAGTAGAAATAAAACACAGATTGAAACTAAAATGTTAGCATAATATAAAACTAGACAATAAATGCAGGTTTAATATAGTGAACACTAAAATAATTGTAATGTCTTGAGACATGACGTTAAACTGCGCTCCTCTTTTTTTGCACTTTTGGAGCTTAAAAGTGCCTTTCTTCTTTTCCATCAATACGTTTGCCTCCTCTCTAAATGTAATATTAGCTAATATGTTAGCATAATAAAAACTAGTAAATATAAGTAGGTTTAAAGTAGAAATTAACTAAAAGTTAAAACAAAATGTAGTATTAACTTACACATAATTGTAGTAGAAATAAAACACAGATTCAAACTAAAATGTTAGCATAATATAAATCTAGTAAACATAAGTAGGTTTAAAGTAGACATTAACAATTTAAACTTTAAAACTGAATGTAGTTTAACTTACACCTAAATGTAGTAGAATTAAAATCTTTATAGCCTGTAACCTAACTACATTGTCATTGTTTTGCTGTCAACAATGCCTTTGTTTGCTTAGGTTGTAAACAGTAGTTAGTTTATAAAATCTAATTTTAAAAAATGTCTAATTGCTAGCACTAATTTAATAGATATTCTAATTAAAAATAGAACATAAAATCATAACCACTGTAGTAGAACTAAAAAAAAAAGATTTTAACTAAGATGTTAGCATAATAAAAACTAGTAAATATAAGTAGGTTTAAGTTAGAAGTTAACAAAAATTTAAAACTAAATATAGTATTAACTTACACAAAATGTAGTAGAAATAAAACACAGATTGAAACTAAAATGTTAGCAAAATATAAAACTAGTCAATAAATGCAGGTTTAATATAGTGAACACTAAAATAATTGTAATGTCCCGAGACATGACGTTAAACTGCGCTCCTCTTTTTTGTCACTTTTGGAGCTTAAAAGTGCCTTTCTTCTATTCCATCATGATGTCTGCCTCCTCTCTAAATGTAATATTAGCTAATATGTTAGCATAATAAAAACTAGTAAATATAAGTAGGTTTAAAGTAGAAATTAACTAAAAGTTAAAACAAAATGTAGTATTAACTTACACATAATTGTAGTAGAAATAAAACACAGATTCAAACTAAAATGTTAGCATAATATAAATCTAGTAAACATAAGTAGGTTTAAAGTAGACATTAACAATTTAAACTTTAAAACTGAATGTAGTTTAACTTACACCTAAATGTAGTAGAATTAAAATCTTTATAGCCTGTAACCTAACTACATTGTCATTGTTTTGCTGTCAACAATGCCTTTGTTTGCTTAGGTTGTAAACAGTAGTTAGTTTATAAAATCTAAATTAAAAAAATGTCTAAATGCTAGCACTAATTAAATAGATATTCTAATTAAAAATAGAATATAAAATCATAACCACTGTAGTAGAACTAAAAAAAAAGATTTTAACTAATATGTAAGCATAATAAAAACTAGAAAATATAAGTAGGTTTAAAGTAGAAATAAACTAAAATTTAAAACAAAATGTAGTATTAACTAACACATAATTATAGTAGAAATAAAACACAGATTGAAACTAAAATGTTAGCATAATATAAAACTATTCAATAAATGCCGGTTTAATATAGTGAACACTAAAATAATTGTAATGTCCCGAGACATGACGTTAAACTGCGCTCCTCTTTTTTGTCACTTTTGGAGCTTAAAAGTGCCTTTCTTCTATTCCATCATGATGTCTGCTTCCTCTCTAAATGTAATATTAGCTAATATGTTAGCATAATAAAAACAAGTTAATATAAAAAGGTTTAAAGTAAATATTTACTAAAATTTATAACAAAATGTAGTATTAACTTACACATAATTGTAGTAGAAATAAAACACAGATTTAAACTAAATTGTTAGCATAATATAAAATTAGTAAACATAAGTAGGTTTAAAGTAGAAATTAACTAAAATTTAAAACTAAATATAGTATTAACTTACACAAAATGTAGTAGAAATAAAACACAGATTAAAACTAAAATGTTAGCATAATATAAAACTAGTCAATAAATGCAGGTTTAATATAGTGAACACTAAAATAACTGTAATGTCCCGAGAAATGACGTTAAACTGCGCTCCTCTTTTTTGTCACTTTTGGAGCTTAAAAGTGCCTTTCTTCTATTCCATCATGATGTCTGCTTCCTTTCTAAATGTAATATTAGCTAATATGTTAGCATAATAAAAACAAGTTAATATAAGTAGGTTTAAAGTAAATATTTACTAAAATTTATAACAAAATGTAGTATTAACTTACACATAATTGTAGTAGAAATAAAACACAGATTTTAAACTAAATTGTTAGCATAATATAAAACTAGTCAATAAATGCAGGTTTAATATAGTGAACACTAAAATAATTGTAATGTCCCGAGACACGACGTTAAACTGCGCTCCTCTTTTTTGTCACTTTTGGAGCTTAAAAGTGCCTTTCTTCTATTCCATCATGATGTCTGCCTCTTCTCTAAATGTAATATTAGCTAATATGTTAGCATAATAAAAACTAGTAAATATAAGTAGGTTTAAAGTAGAAATTAACTAAAATTTAAAACAAAATGTAGTATTAACTTACACATAATTGTAGTAGAAATAAAACACAGATTCAAACTAAAATGTTAGCATAATATAAATCTAGTAAACATAAGTAGGTTTAAAGTAGACATTAACAATTTAAACTTTAAAACTGAATGTAGTTTAACTTACACCTAAATGTAGTAGCATTAAAATCTTTATAGCCTGTAACCTAACTACATTGTCATTGTTTTGCTGTCAACAATGCCTTTGTTTGCTTAGGTTGTAAACAGTAGTTAGTTTATAAAATCTAATTTTAAAAAATGTCTAAATGCTAGCACTAATTAAATAGATATTCTAATTAAAAATAGAACATAAAATCATAACCACTGTAGTAGAACTAAAAAAAAAAAGATTTTAACTAATATGTTAGCATAATAAAAACTAGTAAATATAAGTAGGTTTAAGTTAGAAATTAACAAAAATTTAAACTAAATATAGTATTAACTTACACAAAATGTAGTAGAAATAAAACACAGATTGAAACTAAAATGTTAGCATAATATAAAACTTGTCAATAAATGCAGGTTTAATATAGTGAACACTAAAATAATTGTAATGTCCCGAGACATGACGTTAAACTGCGCTCCTCTTTTTTGTCACTTTTGGAGCTTAAAAGTGCCTTTCTTCTATTCCATCATGATGTCTGCCTCCTCTCTAAATGTAATATTAGCTAATATGTTAGCATAATAAAAACTAGTAAATATAAGTAGGTTTAAAGTAGAAATTAACTAAAAGTTAAAACAAAATGTAGTATTAACTTACACATAATTGTAGTAGAAATAAAACACAGATTCAAACTAAAATGTTAGCATAATATAAATCTAGTAAACATAAGTAGGTTTAAAGTAGACATTAACAATTTAAACTTTAAAACTGAATGTAGTTTAACTTACACCTAAATGTAGTAGAATTAAAATCTTTATAGCCTGTACCCTAACTACATTGTCATTGTTTTGCTGTCAACAATGCCTTTGTTTGCTTAGGTTGTAAACAGTAGTTAGTTTATAAAATCTAATTTTAAAAAATGTCTAAATGCTAGCACTTATTAAATAGATATTCTAATAAAAAATAGAATTTAAAATCAAAACCACTGTAGTACAATTAAAAAAAAAAGATTTAAACTAATATGTTAGCAAAATATAAAACTAGTCAATAAATGCAGGTTTAATATAGTGAACACTAAAATAATTGTAATGTCCCGAGACATGACGTTAAACTGCGCTCCTCTTTTTTGTCACTTTTGGAGCTTAAAAGTGCCTTTCTTCTATTCCATCATGATGTCTGCCTCCTCTCTAAATGTAATATTAGCTAATATGTTAGCATAATAAAAACTAGTAAATATAAGTAAGTTTAAAGTAGAAATTAACTAAAAATTATAACAGTAAACAGTAATTAGTTTATAAAAATCTACTTAGCAATGTCTAGAAACTAAACTTAATAATCAATTTTAATTCTTACATTCTTCCATCACTTTTTTAATTTTATTTTAGTGTCTAAACTTTTAAATTTTAAAACTCTAAGCTTTTAGTAAGATTAAACTAAATCTTAAACATTAAAAAATAAAAAGAGTTAACTCTTTAAATATTAAATTGTTAAAATTGATTCTTTAACTTTAGTTTTTGTATAAATCCTGATTTAGTTTAAAAAATTTTTTTCAGAGGTTCCAGTCCACCAATTCTTATAGTGAAACAGGTTAGATCTTTTTGTTATTTCTCTTTTTTTTTTCTTAAAGTCAAGGGTGTGATGGCTGATAGGTTAAGCGCTTGCTTTCCGAAACCTTGGGTCCTGGGTTTGAAACTCAGTGAACACTGGAATTTTAGATTAAAGTATTATTAAGTGTGCCCCTGAGTCCACTTAACTCTAATGGGTACCTAAATTAAGTTGAGGAAAGTAAAGGCAGTTGAACATTAAGATGGATACATGATACCCAGCTCATATACCTTTTGATCAAATAGAAAAGATGACCTTAACATTACCTGCCTGTTTAGATTTTAAGGTCTGACAGAAGAAACTTACCTTTTTTTAATTCAGATTCTTGTTAGCTCCATGATTTCACTAAAAATATTTTAAGATAAAATTATTTTCTAAGTTCAATGAAATATTTTTATAATATTTTCAACACAATAACTAGTCTTCTCTTTTTTCAGATCAAGAAAGAAGAAAGTAAAGAGAGCTCTTCAGAACTCTAAATTTCACTGTGACATTACCATTGAGGTGAAATTATTGAAATATTATTAAAAACCTTTGTAAAATGTTTTTTTGTTTTTGAATTGTTTTGTCATTACAGCTGTCTGACGACTGATTTTGTTTATGTAGTTGTTTCAAGCCATGTGTGTTTGTGCCTTGTTTTGTCATGACGATGTCAAATGAATTGTTTTATTTAACATCTATATACTTTCTATTTAATGCATGTCTTTAAAAAGTTTAGTTTGATTTTCAGTTTAGTTTTTGCTTAAACTAAGAACAAAAGTCTAATTCTTTTAGTTTGATAGTATATTTTACAGAGGTTTCCTGTCCGAGACATTCTTATATGAAAGTGAAATAGGTGGGATCTTTTTGTTATTTCCCTTTTTTATTCTAGAAATAATATATTTAACTATTTGTAGACACTAGGGATGTGGTGGCTGAGTGGTAAAGCCCTTGGCTTCTGAACGTTGGATCTTGTGTTGAAATCTTGTTCAACAATAGGATTTTTTAGTGCACTTTTGAGGCCAACCAACTTACTTTAGTTTGGGAAAGTAAAGGCAGTTGGTCATTGTGCTAACCACATAATAACCTGATATAAAACATTAGCGAAATAAAAAAAGCTGAATTTAACTTAACCTGCCTTATAGATCTCTAGATATTAAAAACTTGCATTAAAAAAATTGTAATGTCCCGAGACATCATGTCTGCCTTTAACTTTAAATTAATTATTACATAAAACATAGTGCAAAACTAAAAGTAGATTTTAAACCTAAAATTAAAAATGTCATTGTGTTGGACAGCCAAAGCAATGCAATGGCATTTTATTCATTAAGTATTCTAAAATTAGATTTATTACATAAATTAAAAACAATTAATGAAGATATGCATAAGTTTAAATAAAATCCCACTCACACAAATATGCATAAACACAACTAAACCAATCTAAGTTTAATCTTAATGTAACTGTAATCTAAACTTATTAGACAAAGTAGGAACTAAAATTAAAAAAACTTGCATTAAAATAATTTTAGGCCTAATGTCCAGAGACATGACGTTAAACTGCGCTCCTCTTTGGCACTTTTAAGCTCAAAATTGCCCATCTTCTTTTCTATCATCATGTCTGCCTTTAACTCTAAATTAATTATTACATAAAACATAGTGCAAAACTAAAAGTAGATTTTAAACCTAAAATTAAAAATGTCATTGTGTTGGACAGCCAAAGCAATGCAATGGCATTTTATTCATTAAGTATTCTAAAATTAGATTTATTACATAAATTTAAAAAAATTAATGGAGATATGCATAAATTTAAATAAAATCCCCACACACACAAATATGCATAAACACAACTAAAGCAATCTATAGTTTAATCTTTATGTAACTGTAATCTAAACTTATTAGACAAAGTAGGAACTAAAATTAAAAAAACTTGCATTAAAATAATTTTAGGCCTAATGTCCCGAGACATTACGTTAAACTGCGCTCCTGTTTGGCACTTTGGAGCTCTAAAGTGCCCATCTTCTTTTCTATCATCATGTCTGCCTTTAACTTTAAATTAATTATTACATAAAACATAGTGCAAAACTAAAAGTAGATTTTAAACCTAAAATTTAAAATGTCATTGTGTTGGACAGCCAAAGCAATGCAAAGGCATTTTATTCATTAAGATTTCTAAAATTAGATTTATTACATAAATTTAAAAAAATTAATGGAGATATGCATAAATTTAAATAAAATCCCCACACACACAAATATGCATAAACACAACAAAAGCAATCTATAGTTTAATCTTAATGTAACTGTAAAATAAACTGATTAGACAAAGTAGGAACTAAAATTAAAAAAACTTGCATTAAAATAATTTTAGGCCTAATGTCCCGAGACATGACGTTAAACTGCGCTCCTGTTTGGCACTTTGAAGCTCAAAATTGCCCATCTTCTTTTCTATCATCATGTCTGCCTTTAACTTTAAATTAATTATTACATAAAACATAGTGCAAAACTAAAAGTAGATTTTAAACCTAAAATTAAAAATGTCATTGTGTTGGACAGCCAAAGCAATGCAATGGCATTTTATTCATTAAGTATTCTAAAATTAGATTTATTACATAAATTAAAAACAATTAATGGAGATATGCATAAAATTAAATAAAATCCCCACACACACAAATATGCATAAACACAACTAAAGCAATCTAAAGTTTAATCTTAATGTAACTGTAATCTAAACTTATTAGACAAAGTAGGAACTAAAATTAAAAAAACTTGCATTAAAATACTTTTAGGCCTAATGTCCCGAGACATGACGTTAAACTGCGCTCCTGTTTGGCACTTTGGAGCTCTAAATTGCCCATCTTCTTTTCTATCATCATGTCTGCCTTTAACTCTAAATTAATTATTACATAAAACATAGTGCAAAACTAAAAGTAGATTTTAAACCTAAAATTAAAAATGTCATTGTGTTGGACAGCCAAAGCAATGCAATGGCATTTTATTCATTAAGTATTCTAAAATTAGATTTATTACATAAATTTAAAAAAATTAATGGAGATATGCATAAATTTAAATAAAATCCCAGCACACACAAATATGCATAAACACAACAAAAGCAATCTATAGTTTAATCTTAATGTAACTGTAAAATAAACTGATTAGACAAAGTAGGAACTAAAATTAAAAAACTTGCATTAAAATAATTTTAGGCCTAATGTCCCGAGACATGACGTTAAACTGCGCTACTGTTTGGCACTTTGAAGCTCTAAATTGCCCATCTTCATTTCTATCATCATGTCTGCCTTTAACTTTAAATTAATTATTACATAAAACATAGTGCAAAACTAAAAGTAGATTTTAAACTTAAAATTAATAATGTCATTGTGTTGGACAGCCAAAGCAATGCAATGGCATTTTATTCATTAAGTAATCTAAAATTAGATTTATTACATAAATTAAAAACAATTAATGGAGATATGCATAAATTTAAATAAAATCCCCACTCACACAAATATGCATAAACACAACTAAAGCAATCTATAGTTTAATCTTAATGTAACTGTAATCTAAACTTATTAGACAAAGTAGGAACTAAAATTAAAAAAACTTGCATTAAAATAATTTTAGGCCTAATGTCACGAGACATGACGTTAAACTGCGCTCCTGTTTGGCACTTTGGAGCTCTAAAGTGCCCATCTTCTTTTCTATCATCATGTCTGCCTTTAACTTTAAATTAATTATTACATAAAACATAGTGCAAAACTAAAAGTAGATTTTAAACCTAAAAATTAAAATGTCATTGTGTTGGACAGCCAAAGCAATGCAAAGGCATTTTATTCATTAAGATTTCTAAAATTAGATTTATTACATAAATTTAAAAAAAATATAATGGAGATATGCAAAAATTTAAATAAAATCCCCACACACACAAATATGCATAAACACAACAAAAGCAATCTATAGTTTAATCTTAATGTAACTGTAAAATAAACTGATTAGACAAAGTAGGAACTAAAATTAAAAAAACTTGCATTAAAATAATTTTAGGCCTAATGTCCCGAGACATGACGTTAAACTGCGCTCCTCTTTGGCACTTTGAAGCTCAAAATTGCCCATCTTCTTTTCTATCATCATGTCTGCCTTTAACTTTAAATTAATTATTACATAAAACATAGTGCAAAACTAAAAGTAGATTTTAAACCTAAAATTAAAAATGTCATTGTGTTGGACAGCCAAAGCAATGCAATGGCATTTTATTCATTAAGTATTCTAAAATTAGATTTATTACATAAATTAAAAACAATTAATGGAGATATGCATAAATTTAAATAAAATCCCCACACACACAAATATGCATAAACACAAAAGCAATCTATAGTTTAAATTTAATGTAACTGTAATCTAAACTGATTAGACAAAGTAGGAACTCAAATTTAACAACATGCATTAAAATAATTTTAGGCCTAATGTCCCGAGACATGACGTTAAACTGCGCTCCTCTTTGGCACTTTGAAGCTCAAAATTGCCCATCTTCTTTTCTATCATCATGTCTGCCTTTAACTTTAAATTAATTATTACATAAAACATAGTGCAAAACTAAAAGTAGATTTTAAACCTAAAATTAAAAATGTCATTGTGTTAGACAGCCAAAGCAATGCAATGGCATTTTATTCATTAAGTATTCTAAAATTAGATTTATTACATAAATTAAAAACAATTAATGGAGATATGCATAAAATTAAATAAAATCCCCACACACACAAATATGCATAAACACAACTAAAGCAATCTAAAGTTTAATCTTAATGTAACTGTAATCTAAACTTATTAGACAAAGTAGGAACTAAAATTAAAAAAACTTGCATTAAAATACTTTTAGGCCTAATGTCCCGAGACATGACGTTAAACTGCGCTCCTGTTTGGCACTTTGGTGCTCTAAATTGCCCATCTTCTTTTCTATCATCATGTCTGCCTTTAACTCTAAATTAATTATTACATAAAACATAGTGCAAAACTAAAAGTAGATTTTAAACCTAAAATTAAAAATGTCATTGTGTTGGACAGCCAAAGCAATGCAATGGCATTTTATTCATTAAGTATTCTAAAATTAGATTTATTACATAAATTTAAAAAAATTAATGGAGATATGCATAAATTTAAATAAAATCCCAGCACACACAAATATGCATAAACACAACAAAAGCAATCTATAGTTTAATCTTAATGTAACTGTAAAATAAACTGATTAGACAAAGTAGGAACTAAAATTTAAAAAACTTGCATTAAAATAATTTTAGGCCTAATGTCCCGAGACATGACGTTAAACTGCGCTACTGTTTGGCACTTTGAAGCTCTAAATTGCCCATCTTCATTTCTATCATCATGTCTGCCTTTAACTTTAAATTAATTATTACATAAAACATAGTGCAAAACTAAAAGTAGATTTTAACCTTAAAATTAATAATGTCATTGTGTTGGACAGCCAAAGCAATGCAATGGCATTTTATTCATTAAGTATTCTAAAATTAGATTTATTACATAAATTAAAAACAATTAATGGAGATATGCATAAATTTAAATAAAATCCCCACTCACACAAATATGCATAAACACAACTAAAGCAATCTATAGTTTAATCTTATGGTAACTGTAATCTAAACTTATTAGACAAAGTAGGAACTAAAATTAAAAAAACTTGCATTAAAATAATTTTAGGCCTAATGTCCCGAGACATGACGTTAAACTGCGCTCCTGTTTGGCACTTTGGAGCTCTAAAGTGCCCATCTTCTTTTCTATCATCATGTCTGCCTTTAACTTTAAATTAATTATTACATAAAACATAGTGCAAAACTAAAAGTAGATTTTAAACCTAAAATTTAAAATGTCATTGTGTTGGACAGCCAAAGCAATGCAAAGGCATTTTATTCATTAAGATTTCTAAAATTAGATTTATTACATAAATTTTAAAAAAATATAATGGAGATATGCATAAATTTAAATAAAATCCCCACACACACAAATATGCATAAACACAACAAAAGCAATCTATAGTTTAATCTTAATGTAACTGTAAAATAAACTGATTAGACAAAGTAGGAACTAAAATTAAAAAAACTTGCATTAAAATAATTTTAGGCCTAATGTCCCGAGACATGACGTTAAACTGCGCTCCTCTTTGGCACTTTGAAGCTCAAAATTGCCCATCTTCTTTTCTATCATCATGTCTGCCTTTAACTTTAAATTAATTATTACATAAAACATAGTGCAAAACTAAAAGTAGATTTTAAACCTAAAATTAAAAATGTCATTGTGTTGGACAGCCAAAGCAATGCAATGGCATTTTATTCATTAAGTATTCTAAAATTAGATTTATTACATAAATTAAAAACAATTAATGGAGATATGCATAAATTAAAATAAAATTCCCACACACACAAATATGCATAAACACAAAAGCAATCTATAGTTTAAATTTAATGTAACTGTAATCTAAACTGATTAGACAAAGTAGGATCTAAAATTTAAAAAACTTGCATTAAAATAAATCTAGGCCTAATGTCCCAAAACATGACGTTAAACTGCGCTCCTGTTTGGCACTTTGGAGCTCTAAAGTGCCCATTTTCTTTTCTATCATCATGTCTGCCTTTAACTTTATATTTTTAATTACGGAAAACATAGTGCAAAACTAAAAGTAGATTTTAAACCTAAAATTAAAAATGTCATTGTGTTGGACAGCCAAAGCAATGCTAAGGCATTTTATTCATTAAGATTTCTAAAATTAGATTTATTACATAAATTAAAAACAATTAATGGAGATATGCATAAATTTAAATAAAATCCCCACGCACACAAATATGCATAAACACAACTAAAGCAATCTATAGTTTAATCTTAATGTAACTGTAATCTAAACTTATTAGACAAAGTAAGAACTAAAATAAAAAAAACTTGCATTAAAATAATTTTAGGCCTAATGTCCCGAGACATGACGTTAAACTGTGCTCCTGTTTGGCACTTTGGAGCTCTAAAGTGCCCATCTTCTTTTCTATCATCATGTCTGCCTTTAACTTTAAATTAATTATTACATAAAACATATTGCAAAACTAAAAGTAGATTTAAAACCTAAAATTAAAAATGTCATTGTGTTGGACAGCCAAAGCAATGCAATGGCATTTTATTCATTAACAATTCTAAAATTAGATTTATTACATAAATTAAAAACAATTAATGGAGATATGCATAAATTTAAATAAAATCCCCACACACACAAATATGCATAAACACAAAAGCAATCTATAAATTAAATTTAATGTAACTGTAATCTAAACTGATTAGACAAAATAGGAACTAAAATTTAACAACATGCATTAAAATAAATGTAGGCCTAATGTCCCAAAACATGACGTTAAACTGCGCTCCTTTTTGGCACTTTGGAGTTCTAAAGTGCCCATTTTCTTTTCTATCATCATGTCTGTCTTTAACTTTAAATTAATTATTACATAAAACATATTGCAAAACTAAAAGTAGATTTAAAACCTAAAATTAAAAATGTCATTGTGTTGGACAGCCAAAGCAATGCAATGGCATTTTATTCATTAAGAATTCTAAAATTAGATTTATTACATAAATTAAAAACAATTAATGGAGATATGCATAAATTTAAATAAAATCCACACACACACAAATATGCATAAACACAACTAAAGCAATCTATAGTTTAATCTTAATGTAACTGTAAAATAAACTGATTAGACAAAGTAGGAACTAAAATTTAAAAAACTTGCATTAAAATAATTTTAGGCCTAATGTCCCGAGACATGACGTTAAACTGCGCTCCTGTTTGGCACTTTGAAGCTCAAAATTGCCCATCTTCTTTTCTATCATCATGTCTGCCTTTAACTTTAAATTAATTATTACATAAAAAATAGTGCTAAACTAAAAGTAGATTTTAAACCTAAAATTAAAAATGTCATTGTGTTGGACAGCCAAAGCAATGCAATGGCATTTTATTTATTAAGAATTCTAAAATTAGATTTATTACATAAATTAAAAACAATTAATGGAGATATGCATAAATTTAAATTAAATCCCCACTCACACAAATATGCATAAACACAACTAAAGCAATCTATAGTTTAATCTTAATGTAACTGTAATCAAAACTTATTAGACAAAGTAAGAACTAAAATTAAAAAAACTTGCATTAAAATAATTTTAGGCCTAATGTCCCGAGACATGACGTTAAACTGCGCTCCTGTTTGGCACTTTGGAGCTCTAAAGTGCCCATCTTCTTTTCTATCATCATGTCTGCCTTTAACTTTAAATTAATTTTTACATAAAACATAAAGCAAAACTAAAAGTAGATCTAAAACCTAAAATTAAAAATGTCATTGTGTTGGACAGCCAAAGCAATGCTAAGGCATTTTATTCATTAAGATTTCTAAAATTAGATTTATTACATAAATTTAAAAAATCTAATGGAGATATGCATAAATTTAAATAAAATCCCCACTCACACAAATATGCATAAACACAACTAAAGCAATCTATAGTTTAATCTTAATGTAACTGTAATCTAAACTTATTAGACAAAGTAGGAACTAAAATTAAAAAAACTTGCATTAAAATAATTTTAGGCCTAATGTTCCGAGACATGACGTTAAACTGCGCTCCTGTTTGGCACTTTGGAGCTCTAAAGTGCCCATCTTCTTTTCTATCATCATGTCTGCCTTTAACTTTAAATTAATTATTACATAAAACATAGTGCAAAACTAAAAGTAGATTTAAAACCTAAAATTAAAAATGTCATTGTGTTGGACAGCCAAAGCAATGCAATGGCATTTTATTCATTAAGAATTCTAAAATTAGATTTATTACATAAATTAAAAACAATTAATGGAGATATGCATAAATTTAAATAAAATCCCCACACACACAAATATGCATAAACACAACTAAAGCAATCTATAGTTTAATCATAATGTAACTGTAAAATAAACTTATTAGACAAAGTAGGAACTAAAATTAAAAAAACTTGCATTAAAATAATTGTAGGCCTAATGTCCCGAGACATGACGTTAAACTGCGCTCCTGTTTGGCACTTTTGAAGCTCAAAATTGCCCATCTTCTTTTCTATCATCATGTCTGCCTTTAACTTTAAATTAATTATTACATAAAAAATAGTGCAAAACTAAAAGTAGATTTTAAACCTAAAATTAAAAATGTCATTGTGTTGGACAGCCAAAGCAATGCAATGGCTTTTTATTCATTAAGAATTCTAAAATTAGATTTATTACATAAATTAAAAACAATTAATGGAGATATGCATAAATTTAAATAAAATCCTTACTCACACAAATATGCATAAACACAACAAAAGCAATCTATAGTTTAATCTTAATATAACTGTAATCTAAACTTATTAGACAAAGTAGGAACTAAATTAAAGAAACTTGCATTAAAATAATTTTAGGCCTAATGTCCCGAGACATGACGTTAAACTGCGCTCCTGTTTGGCACTTTGGAGCTCTAAAGTGCCCATCTTCTTTTCTATCATCATGTCTGCCTTTAACTTTAAATTAATTATTACATAAAAAATAGTGCTAAACTAAAAGTAGATTTTAAACCTAAAATTAAAAATGTCATTGTGTTGGACAGCCAAAGCAATGCAATGGCATTTTATTCATTAAGAATTCTAAAATTAGATTTATTACATAAATTAAAAACAATTAATGGAGATATGCATAAAATTTAAATAAAATCCCCACTCACACAAATATACATAAACACAACTAAAGCAATCTATAGTTTTATCTTAATGTAACTGTAATCTAAACTTATTAGACAAAGTAGGAACTAAAATTAAAAAAACTTGCATTAAAATAATTTTAGGCTAATGTTCCGAGACATGACGTTAAACTTCGCTCCTGTTTGGCACTTTGGAGCTCTAAAGTGCCCATCTTCTTTTCTATCATCATGTCTGCCTTTAACTTTAAATTAATTATTACATAAAACATAGTGCAAAACTAAAAGTAGATTTTAAACCTAAAATTAAAAATGTCAATGTGTTGGACAGCCAAAGCAATGCAATGGCATTTTATTAATTAAGATTTCTAAAATTAGATTTATTACATAAATTTAAAACAATTAATGGAGATATGCATAAATTTAAATAAATCCACACACACACAAATATGCATAAACACAACTAAAGCAATCTATAGTTTAATCATAATGTAACTGTAAAATAAACTGATTAGACAAAGTAGGAACTAAAATTTAAAAAACTTGCATTAAAATAATTTTAGGCCTAATGTCCCGAGACATGACGTTAAACTGCGCTCCTGTTTGGCACTTTGAAGCTCAAAATTGCCCATCTTCTTTTCTATCATCATGTCTGCCTTTAACTTTAAATTAATTATTACATAAAAAAATAGTGCAAAACTAAAAGTAGATTTTAAACCTAAAATTAAAAATTTCATTGTGTTGGACAGCCAAAGCAATGCAATGGCATTTTATTCATTAAGAATTCTAAAATTAGATTTATTACATAAATTAAAAACAATTAATGGAGATATGCATAAATTTAAATAAAATCCTTACTCACACAAATATGCATAAACACAACAAAAGCAATCTATAGTTTAATCTTAATGTAACTGTAATCTAAACTTATTAGACAAAGTAGGAACTAAAATTAAAAAAACTTGCATTAAAATAATTTTAGGCCTAATGTCCCGAGACATGACGTTAAACTGCGCTCCTGTTTGGCACTTTGGAGCTCTAAAGTGCCCATCTTCTTTTCTATCATCATGTCTGCCTTTAACTTTAAATTAATTATTACATAAAAAATAGTGCTAAACTAAAAGTAGATTTTAAACCTAAAATTAAAAATGTCATTGTGTTGGACAGCCAAAGCAATGCAATGGCATTTTATTCATTAAGAATTCTAAAATTAGATTTATTACATAAATTAAAAACAATTAATGGAGATATGCATAAATTTAAATTAAATCCCCACTCACACAAATATGCATAAACACAACTAAAGCAATCTATAGTTTAATCTTAATGTAACTGTAATCAAAACTTATTAGACAAAGTAGGAACTAAAATTAAAAAAACTTGCATTAAAATAATTTTAGGCCTAATGTCCCGAGACATGACGTAAAACTGCGCTCCTGTTTGGCACTTTGGAGCTCTAAAGTGCCCATCTTCTTTTCTATCATCATGTCTGCCTTTAACTTTAAATTAATTTTTACATAAAACATAAAGCAAAACTAAAAGTAGATCTAAAACCTAAAATTAAAAATGTCATTGTGTTGGACAGCCAAAGCAATGCTAAGGCATTTTATTCATTAAGATTTCTAAAATTAGATTTATTACATAAATTTAAAAAATCTAATGGAGATATGCATAAATTTAAATAAAATCCCCACTCACACAAATATGCATAAAGACAACTAAAACAATCTATAGTTTAATCTTAATGTAACTGTAATCTAAACTTATTAGACAAAGTAGGAACTAAAATTTAAAAAACTTGCATTAAAATAATTTTAGGCCTAATGTCCCGAGACAGGACGTTAAACTGCGCTCCTGTTTGGCACTTTGGAGCTCTAAAGTGCCCATCTTCTTTTCTATCATCATGTCTGCCTTTAACTTTAAATTAATTTTTACATAAAACATAAAGCAAAACTAAAAGTAGATTTAAAACCTAAAATTAAAAATGTCATTGTGTTGGACAGCCAAAGCAATGCAATGGCATTTTATTCATTAAGAATTCTAAAATTAGATTTATTACATAAATTAAAAACAATTAATGGAGATATGCATAATTTAAATAAAATCCCCACACACACAAATATGCATAAACACAACTAAAGCAATCTATAGTTTAATCTTAATGTAACTGTAAAATAAACTGATTAGACAAAGTAGGAACTAAAATTAAAAAAACTTGCATTAAAATAATTTTAGGCCTAATGTCCCGAGACATGACGTTAAACTGCGCTCCTCTTTGGCACTTTGAAGCTCAAATTGCCCATCTTCTTTTCTATCATCATGTCTGCCTTTAACTTTAAATTAATTATTACATAAAACATAGTGCAAAACTAAAAGTAGATTTTAAACCTAAAATTAAAAATGTTATTGTGTTGGACAGCCAAAGCAATGCAATGGCATTTTATTCATTAAGTATTCTAAAATTAGATTTATTACATAAATTAAAAACAATTAATGGAGATATGCATAAATTTAAATAAAATCCCCACACACACAAATATGCATAAACACAAAAGCAATCTATAGTTTAAATTTAATGTAACTGTAATCTAAACTGATTAGACAAAGTAGGAACTAAAATTTAACAACATGCATTTAAATAAATCTAGGCTTAATGTCCCAAAACATGACGTTAAACTGCGCTCCTGTTTGGCACTTTGGAGCTCTAAAGTGCCCATTTTCTTTTCTATCATCATGTCTGCCTTTAACTTTATATTTTTAATTACGGAAAACATAGTGCAAAACTAAAAGTAGATTTTAAACCTAAAATTAAAAATGTCATTGTGTTGGACAGCAAAAGCAATGCTAAGGCATTTTATTCATTAAGATTTCTAAAATTAGATTTATTACATAAATTAAAAACAATTAATGGAGATATGCATAAATTTAAATAAAATCCCACGCACACAAATATGCATAAACACAACTAAAGCAATCTATAGTTTAATCTTAATGTAACTGTAATCTAAACTTATTAGACAAAGTAAGAACTAAAATTAAAAAAACTTGCATTAAAATAATTTTAGGCCTAATGTCCCGAGACATGACGTTAAACTGCGCTCCTGTTTGGCACTTTGGAGCTCTAAAGTGCCCATCTTCTTTTCTATCATCATGTCTGCCTTTAACTTTAAATTAATTTTTACATAAAACATAGTGCAAAACTAAAAGTAGATTTAAAACCTAAAAATTAAAAATGTCATTGTGTTGGACAGCCAAAGCAATGCAATAGCATTTTATTCATTAAGATTTCTAAAATAAGATTTATTACATAAATTAAAAACAATTCATGGAGATATGCATAAATTTAAATAAAATCCACACACACACTAATATGCATAAACACAACTAAAGCAATCTATAGTTTAATCTTAATGTAACTGTAAAATAAACTGATTAGACAAAGTAGGAACTAAAATTTAAAAAACTTGCATTAAAATAATTGTAGGCCTAATGTCCTGAGACATGACGTTAAACTGCGCTTCTGTTTGGAACTTTGGAGCTCTAAATTGCCCATCTTCTTTTCTATCATCATGTCTGCCTTTAACTTTATATTTTTAATTACGGAAAACATAGTGCAAAACTAAAAGTAGATTTAAAACCTAAAATTAAAAATGTCATTGTGTTGGACAGCCAAAGCAATGCTAAGGCATTTTATTCATTAAGATTTCTAAAATTAGATTTATTACATAAATTTAAAAAAATTAATGGAGATATGCATAAATTTAAATAAAATTCCCACACACACAAATATGCATAAAAACAACAAAAGCAATCTATAGTTTAATCTTAATGTAACTGTAAAATAAACTGATTAGACAAAGTAGGAACTAAAATTAAAAAAACTTGCATTAAAATTATTGTAGGCCTAATGTCCCGAGACATGACGTTAAACTGCGCTCCTGTTTGGCACTTTGAAGCTCAAAATTGCCCATCTTCTTTTCTATCATCATGTCTTCCTTTAACTTCAAACTAATTATTACATAAAACATATTGCAAAACTAAAAGTAGATTTAAAACCTAAATATAAAAATGTCATTGTGTTGGACAGCCAAAGCAATGCAATGGCATTTTATTCATTAAGAATTCTAAAATTAGATTTATTACATAAATTAAAAACAATTAATGGAGATATGCATAAATTTAAATAAAATCCCCACACACACAAATATGCATAAACACAAAAGCAATCTATAGTTTAAATTTAATGTAACTGAAATCTAAACTGATTAGACAAAATAGGAACTACAATTTAACAACATGCATTAAAATAAATGTAGGCCTAATGTCCCAAAACATGACGTTAAACTGCGCTCCTTTTTGGCACTTTGGAGTTCTAAAGTGCCCATTTTCTTTTCTATCATCATGTCTGTCTTTAACTTTAAATTAATTTTTACATAAAACATAGTGCAAAACTAAAAGTAGATTTAAAACCTAAAATTAAAAATGTCATTGTGTTGGACAGCCAAAGCAATGCAATGGCATTTTATTCATTAAGATTTCTAAAATAAGATTTATTACATAAATTAAAAACAATTAATGGAGATATGCATAAATTTAAATAAAATCCCCACACACACAAATATGCATAAACACAACTAAAGCAATCTATAGTTTAATCTTAATGTAACTGTAAAATAAACTGATTAGACAAAGTAGGAACTAAAATTTAAAAAACTTGCATTAAAATAATTTTAGGCCTAATGTCCCGAGACATGACGTTAAACTGCGCTCCTGTTTGGCACTTTGAAGCTCAAAATTGCCCATCTTCTTTTCTATCATCATGTCTGCCTTTAACTTTAAATTAATTATTACATAAAAAATAGTGCAAAACTAAAAGTAGATTTTAAACCTAAAATTAAAAATGTCATTGTGTTGGACAGCCAAAGCAATGCAATGGCATTTTATTCATTAAGAATTCTAAAATTAGATTTATTACATAAATTAAAAACAATTAATGGAGATATGCATAAATTTAAATAAAATCCCCACTCACACAAATATGCATAAACACAACTAAAGCAATCTATAGTTTAATCTTAATGTAACTGTAATCTAAACTTATTAGACAAAGTAGGAACTAAAATTTAAAAAACTTGCATTAAAATAATTTTAGGCCTAATGTCCTGAGACATGACGTTAAACTGCGCTCCTGTTTGGCACTTTGGAGCTCTAAAGTGCCCATCTTCTTTTCTATCATCATGTCTGCCTTTAACTTTATATTTTTAATTACGGAAAACATAGTGCAAAACTAAAAGTAGATTTAAAACCTAAAATTAAAAATGTCATTGTGTTGGACAGCCAAAGCAATGCAATGGCATTTTATTCATTAAGATTTCTAAAATTAGATTTATTACATAAATTTAAAAAAATTAATGGAGATATGCATAAATTTAAATAAAATCCCCACACACACAAATATGCATAAAAACAACAAAAGCAATCTATAGTTTAATCTTAATGTAACTGTAAAATAAACTGATTAGACAAAGTAGGAACTAAAATTAAAAAAACTTGCATTAAAATAATTGTAGGCCTAATGTCCCGAGACATGACGTTAAACTGTGCTCCTGTTTGGCACTTTGAAGCTCAAAATTGCCCATCTTCTTTTCTATCATCATGTCTGCCTTTAACTTTAAATTAATTATTACATAAAAAATAGTGCTAAACTAAAAGTAGATTTTAAACCTAAAATTAAAAATGTCATTGTGTTGGACAGTCAAAGCAATGCAATGGCATTTTATTCATTAAGAATTCTAAAATTAGATTTATTACATAAATTAAAAACAATTAATGGAGATATGCATAAATTTAAATTAAATCCCCACTCACACAAATATGCATAAACACAACTAAAGCAATCTATAGTTTAATCTTAATGTAACTGTAATCTAAACTTATTAGACAAAGTAGGAACTAAAATTAAAAAAACTTGCATTAAAATAAGTTTAGGCCTAATGTCCCGAGACATGACATTAAACTGCGCTCCTGTTTGGCACTTTGGAGCTCTAAAGTGCCCATCTTCTTTTCTATCATCATGTCTGCCTTTTACTTTAAATTAATTTTTACATAAAACATAGTGCAAAACTAAAAGTAGATTTAAAACCTAAAATTAAAAATGTCATTGTGTTGGACAGCCAAAGCAATGCAATGGCATTTTATTTATTAAGATTTCTAAAATAAGATTTATTACATAAATTAAAAACAATTAATGGAGATATGCATAAATTTAAATAAAATCCCCCCACACACAAATATGCATAAACACAACTAAAGCAATCTATAGTTTAATCTTAATGTAACTGTAATCTAAACTCATTAGACAAAGTAGGAACTAAAATTAAAAAACATGCATTAAAATAATTGTAGGCCTAATGTCCCAAGACATGACGTTAAACTGCGCTCCTGTTTGGCACTTTGGAGCTCTAAAGTGCCCATCTTCTTTTCTATCATCATGTCTGCCTTTTACTTTAAATTAATTTTTACATAAAACATAGTGCAAAACTAAAAGTAGATTTAAAACCTAAAATTTAAAATGTCATTGTGTTGGACAGCCAAAGCAATGCAATGGCATTTTATTCATTAAGATTTCTAAAATAAGATTTATTACATAAATTAAAAACAAATAATGGAGATATGCATAAATTTAAATAAAATCCACACACACACTAATATGCATAAACACAACTAAAGCAATCTATAGTTTAATCTTAATGTAACTGTAAAATAAACTTATTAGACAAAGTAGGAACTTAAATTTAAAAAACTTGCATTAAAATAATTTTAGGCTTAATGTCCCAAGACATGACGTTAAACTGCGCTCCTGTTTGGCACTTTGAAGCTCAAAATTGCCCATCTTCTTTTCTATCATCATGTCTGCCTTTAACTTTAAATTAATTTTTACATAGAACATAGTGCAAAACTAAAAGTAGATTTAAAACCTAAAATTAAAAATGTCATTGTGTTGGACAGCCAAAGCAATGCAATGGCATTTTATTAAATAAGATTTCTAAAATTAGATTTATTACATAAATTAAAAACAATTAATGGAGATATGCATAAATTTAAATAAAATCCACACACACACAAATATGCATAAACACAACTAAAGCAATCTATAGTTTAATCATAATGTAACTGTAAAATAAACTGATTAGACAAAGTAGGAACTAAAATTTAAAAAACTTGCATTAAAATAATTTTAGGCCTAATGTCCCGAGACATGATGTTAAACTGCGCTCCTGTTTGGCACTTTGAAGCTCAAAATTGCCCATCTTCTTTTCTATCATCATGTCTGCCTTTAACTTTAAATTAATTATTACATAAAAAATAGTGCTAAACTAAAAGTAGATTTTAAACCTAAAATTAAAAATGTCATTGTGTTGGACAGCCAAAGCAATGCAATGGCATTTTATTCATTAAGAATTCTAAAATTAGATTTATTACATAAATTAAAAACAATTAATGGAGATATGCATAAATTTAAATTAAATCCCCACTCACACAAATATGCATAAACACAACAAAAGCAATCTATAGTTTAATCTTAATGTAACTGTAATCTAAACTTATTAGACAAAGTAGGAACTAAAATTTAAAAAACTTGCATTAAAATAATTTTAGGCCTAATGTCCCGAGACATGACGTTAAACTGCGCTCGTGTTTGGCACTTTGGAGCTCTAAAGTGCCCATCTTCTTTTATATCATCATGTCTGCCTTTAACTTTAAATTAATTATTACATAAAACATAGTGCAAAACTAAAAGTAGATTTTAAACCTAAAATTAAAAATGTCATTGTGTTGGACAGCCAAAGCAATGCAATGGCATTTTATTCATTAAGAATTCTAAAATTAGATTTATTACATAAATTAAAAACAATTAATGGAGATATGCATAAATTTAAAGAAAATCCCCACTCACACAAATATGCATAAACACAACTAAAGCAATCTATAGTTTAATCTTAATGTAACTGTAATCTAAACTCATTAGACAAAGTAGGAACTAAAATTAAAAAACATGCATTAAAATAATTGTAGGCCTAATGTCCCAAGACATGACGTTAAACTGCGCTCCTGTTTGGCACTTTGGAGCTCTAAAGTGCCCATCTTCTTTTCTATCATCATGTCTGCCTTTTACTTTAAATTAATTTTTACATAAAACATAGTGCAAAACTAAAAGTAGATTTAAAACCTAAAATTAAAAATGTCATTGTGTTGGACAGCCAAAGCAATGCAATGGCATTTTATTCATTAAGATTTCTAAAATAAGATTTATTACATAAATTAAAAACAATTAATGGAGATATGCATAAATTTAAATAAAATCCACACACACACTAATATGCATAAACACAACTAAAGCAATCTATAGTTTAATCTTAATGTAACTGTAAAATAAACTTATTAGACAAAGTAGGAACTTAAATTTAAAAAACTTGCATTAAAATAATTTTAGGCTTAATGTCCCAAGACATGACGTTAAACTGCGCTCCTGTTTGGCACTTTGAAGCTCAAAATTGCCCATCTTCTTTTCTATCATCATGTCTGCCTTTAACTTTAAATTAATTTTTACATAGAACATAGTGCAAAACTAAAAGTAGATTTAAAACCTAAAATTAAAAATGTCATTGTGTTGGACAGCCAAAGCAATGCAATGGCATTTTATTAAATAAGATTTCTAAAATTAGATTTATTACATAAATTAAAAACAATTAATGGAGATATGCATAAATTTAAATAAAATCCACACACACACAAATATGCATAAACACAACTAAAGCAATCTATAGTTTAATCATAATGTAACTGTAAAATAAACTGATTAGACAAAGTAGGAACTAAAATTTAAAAAACTTGCATTAAAATAATTTTAGGCCTAATGTCCCGAGACATGACGTTAAACTGCGCTCCTGTTTGGCACTTTGGAGCTCTAAAGTGACCATCTTCTTTTCTATCATCATGTCTGCCTTTAACTTTAAATTAATTTTTACATAAAACATAGTGCAAAACTAAAAGTAGATTTTAAACCTAAAATTAAAAATGTCATTGTGTTGGACAGCCAAAGCAATGCAAAGTCATTTTATTCATTAAGATTTCTAAAATTAGATTTATTACATAAATTAAAAACAATTAATGGAGATATGCATAAATTTAAATAAAATCCCCACACACACAAATATGCATAAACACAACAAAAGCAATCTATAGTTTAATCTTAATGTAACTGTAATCTAAACTGATTAGACAAAGTAGGAACTAAAATTTAAAAAACTTGCATTAAAATAATTGTAGGCCTAATGTCCTGAGACATGACGTTAAACTGCGCTCCTGTTTGGCACTTTGGAGCTCAAAAATGCCCATCTTCTTTACTATCATCATGTCTGCCTTTAACTTTATATTTTTAATTACGGAAAACATAGTGCAAAACTAAAAGTAGATTTTAAACCTAAAATTAAAAATGTCATTATGTTGGACAGCCAAAGCAATGCAATGGCATTTTATTCATTAAGATTTCTAAAATAAGATTTTTTAGATAAATTTAAAAAAATTAATGGAAATATTCATAAATTTAAATAAAATCCCCCCACAAACAAATATGCATAAACACAACAAAAGCAATCTATAGTTTAATCTTAATGTAACTGTAATCTAAACTCATTAGACAAAGTAGGAACTAAAATTTAAAAAACTTGCATTAAAATAATTGTAGGCCTAATGTCCTGAGACATGACGTTAAACTGCGCTCCTGTTTGGCACTTTGGAGCTCAAAAATGCCCATCTTCTTTTCTATCATCATGTCTGCCTTTAACTTTATATTTTTAATTACGGAAAACTTAGTGCAAAACTAAAAGTAGATTTTAAACCTAAAATTAAAAATGTCATTGTGTTGGACAGCCAAAGCAATGCAATGGCATTTTATTTATTATGATTTCTAAAATTAGATTTATTACATAAATTTAAAAAAATTAATGGAAATATGCATAAATTTAAATAAAATCCCCACACACACAAATATGCATAAACAGAACAAAAGCAATCTATAGTTTAATCTTAATGTAACTGTAATCTAAACTGATTAGACAAAGTAGGAACTAAAATTTAAAAAACTTGCATTAAAATAATTGTAGGCCTAATGTCCCGAGACATGACGTTAAACTGCGCTCCTGTTTGGCACTTTGGAGCTCAAAATTGCCCATCTTCTTTTCTATCATCATGTCTGCCTTTAACTCTAAACTAAAAGTAGATTTTAAACCTAAAATTAAAAATGTCATTGTGTTGGACAGCCAAAGCAATGCAATGGCATTTTATTCATTAACCATTTCTAAAATTAGATTTATTACATAAATTAAAAACAATTAATGGAGATATGCATAAATTTAAATAAAATCCACACACACACAAATATGCATAAAAACAACAAAAGGAATCTATAGTTTAATCTTAATGTAACTGTAATATAAACTGATTAGACAAAGTAGGAACTAAAATTTAAAAAACTTGCATTAAAATAATTGTAGGCCTAATGTCCCGAGACATGACGTTAAACTGCGCTCCTGTTTGGCACTTTGAAGCTCAAAATTGCCCATCTTCTTTTCTATCATCATGTCTGCCTTTAACTTTATATTTATAATTACGTAAAACATAGTGCAAAACTAAAAGTAGATTTTAAACCTAAAATTAAAAATGTCATTGTGTTGGACAGCCAAAGCAATGCAATGGCATTTTATTCATTAAGAATTCTAAAATTAGATTTATTACATAAATTAAAAACAATTAATGGAGATATGCATAAATTTAAATAAAATCCTTACTCACACAAATATGCATAAACACAACAAAAGCAATCTATAGTTTAATCTTAATGTAACTGTAATCTAAACTTATTAGACAAAGTAGGAACTAAAATTAAAGAAACTTGCATTAAAATAATTTTAGGCCTAATGTCCCGAGACATGACGTTAAACTGCGCTCCTGTTTGGCACTTTGGAGCTCTAAAGTGCCCATCTTCTTTTCTATCATCATGTCTGCCTTTAACTTTAAATTAATTATTACATAAAAAATAGTGCTAAACTAAAAGTAGATTTTAAACCTAAAATTAAAAATGTCATTGTGTTGGACAGCCAAAGCAATGCAATGGCATTTTATTCATTAAGAATTCTAAAATTAGATTTATTACATAAATTAAAAACAATTAATGGAGATATGCATAAATTTAAATAAAATCCCCACTCACACAAATATACATAAACACAACTAAAGCAATCTATAGTTTTATCTTAATGTAACTGTAATCTAAACTTATTAGACAAAGTAGGAACTAAAATTAAAAAAACTTGCATTAAAATAATTTTAGGCCTAATGTTCCGAGACATGACGTTAAACTTCGCTCCTGTTTGGCACTTTGGAGCTCTAAAGTGCCCATCTTCTTTTCTATCATCATGTCTGCCTTTAACTTTAAATTAATTATTACATAAAACATAGTGCAAAACTAAAAGTAGATTTTAAACCTAAAATTAAAAATGTCAATGTGTTGGACAGCCAAAGCAATGCAATGGCATTTTATTAATTAAGATTTCTAAAATTAGATTTATTACATAAATTTAAAACAATTAATGGAGATATGCATAAATTTAAATAAAATCCACACACACACAAATATGCATAAACACAACTAAAGCAATCTATAGTTTAATCATAATGTAACTGTAAAATAAACTGATTAGACAAAGTAGGAACTAAAATTTAAAAAACTTGCATTAAAATAATTTTAGGCCTAATGTCCCGAGACATGACGTTAAACTGCGCTCCTGTTTGGCACTTTGAAGCTCAAAATTGCCCATCTTCTTTTCTATCATCATGTCTGCCTTTAACTTTAAATTAATTATTACATAAAAAATAGTGCAAAACTAAAAGTAGATTTTAAACCTAAAATTAAAAATGTCATTGTGTTGGACAGCCAAAGCAATGCAATGGCATTTTATTCATTAAAATTCTAAAATTAGATTTATTACATAAATTAAAAACAATTAATGGAGATATGCATAAATTTAAATAAAATCCTTACTCACACAAATATGCATAAACACAACAAAAGCAATCTATAGTTTAATCTTAATGTAACTGTAATCTAAACTTATTAGACAAAGTAGGAACTAAAATTAAAAAAACTTGCATTAAAATAATTTTAGGCCTAATGTCCCGAGACATGACGTTAAACTGCGCTCCTGTTTGGCACTTTGGAGCTCTAAAGTGCCCATCTTCTTTTCTATCATCATGTCTGCCTTTAACTTTAAATTAATTATTACATAAAAAATAGTGCTAAACTAAAAGTAGATTTTAAACCTAAAATTAAAAATGTCATTGTGTTGGACAGCCAAAGCAATGCAATGGCATTTTATTCATTAAGAATTCTAAAATTAGATTTATTACATAAATTAAAAACAATTAATGGAGATATGCATAAATTTAAATTAAATCCCCACTCACACAAATATGCATAAACACAACTAAAGCAATCTATAGTTTAATCTTAATGTAACTGTAATCAAAACTTATTAGACAAAGTAGGAACTAAAATTAAAAAAACTTGCATTAAAATAATTTTAGGCCTAATGTCCCGAGACATGACGTTAAACTGCGCTCCTGTTTGGCACTTTGGAGCTCTAAAGTGCCCATCTTCTTTTCTATCATCATGTCTGCCTTTAACTTTAAATTAATTTTTACATAAAACATAAAGCAAAACTAAAAGTAGATCTAAAACCTAAAATTAAAAATGTCATTGTGTTGGACAGCCAAAGCAATGCTAAGGCATTTTATTCATTAAGATTTCTAAAATTAGATTTATTACATAAATTTAAAAAATCTAATGGAGATATGCATAAATTTAAATAAAATCCCCACTCACACAAATATGCATAAAGACAACTAAAACAATCTATAGTTTAATCTTAATGTAACTGTAATCTAAACTTATTAGACAAAGTAGGAACTAAAATTTAAAAAACTTGCATTAAAATAATTTTAGGCCTAATGTCCCGAGACAGGACGTTAAACTGCGCTCCTGTTTGGCACTTTGGAGCTCTAAAGTGCCCATCTTCTTTTCTATCATCATGTCTGCCTTTAACTTTAAATTAATTTTTACATAAAACATAAAGCAAAACTAAAAGTAGATTTAAAACCTAAAATTAAAAATGTCATTGTGTTGGACAGCCAAAGCAATGCAATGGCATTTTATTCATTAAGAATTCTAAAATTAGATTTATTACATAAATTAAAAACAATTAATGGAGATATGCATAAATTTAAATAAAATCCCCACACACACAAATATGCATAAACACAACTAAAGCAATCTATAGTTTAATCTTAATGTAACTGTAAAATAAACTGATTAGACAAAGTAGGAACTAAAATTAAAAAAACTTGCATTAAAATAATTTTAGGCCTAATGTCCCGAGACATGACGTTAAACTGCGCTCCTCTTTGGCACTTTGAAGCTCAAAATTGCCCATCTTCTTTTCTATCATCATGTCTGCCTTTAACTTTAAATTAATTATTACATAAAACATAGTGCAAAACTAAAAGTAGATTTTAAACCTAAAATTAAAAATGTTATTGTGTTGGACAGCCAAAGCAATGCAATGGCATTTTATTCATTAAGTATTCTAAAATTAGATTTATTACATTAATTAAAAACAATTAATGGAGATATGCATAAATTTAAATAAAATCCCCACACACACAAATATGCATAAACACAAAAGCAATCTATAGTTTAAATTTAATGTAACTGTAATCTAAACTGATTAGACAAAGTAGGAACTAAAATTTAACAACATGCATTTAAATAAATCTAGGCTTAATGTCCCAAAACATGACGTTAAACTGCGCTCCTGTTTGGCACTTTGGAGCTCTAAAGTGCCCATTTTCTTTTCTATCATCATGTCTGCCTTTAACTTTATATTTTTAATTACGGAAAACATAGTGCAAAACTAAAAGTAGATTTTAAACCTAAAATTAAAAATGTCATTGTGTTGGACAGCAAAAGCAATGCTAAGGCATTTTATTCATTAAGATTTCTAAAATTAGATTTATTACATAAATTAAAAACAATTAATGGAGATATGCATAAATTTAAATAAAATCCCCACGCACACAAATATGCATAAACACAACTAAAGCAATCTATAGTTTAATCTTAATGTAACTGTAATCTAAACTTATTAGACAAAGTAAGAACTAAAATTAAAAAAACTTGCATTAAAATAATTTTAGGCCTAATGTCCCGAGACATGACGTTAAACTGCGCTCCTGTTTGGCACTTTGGAGCTCTAAAGTGCCCATCTTCTTTTCTATCATCATGTCTGCCTTTAACTTTAAATTAATTTTTACATAAAACATAGTGCAAAACTAAAAGTAGATTTAAAACCTAAAATTAAAAATGTCATTGTGTTGGACAGCCAAAGCAATGCAATAGCATTTTATTCATTAAGATTTCTAAAATAAGATTTATTACATAAATAAAAAACAATTAATGGAGATATGCATAAATTTAAATAAAATCCACACACACACTAATATGCATAAACACAACTAAAGCAATCTATAGTTTAATCTTAATGTAACTGTAAAATAAACTGATTAGACAAAGTAGGAACTAAAATTTAAAAAACTTGCATTAAAATAATTGTAGGCCTAATGTCCTGAGACATGACGTTAAACTGCGCTTCTGTTTGGAACTTTGGAGCTCTAAATTGCCCATCTTCTTTTCTATCATCATGTCTGCCTTTAACTTTATATTTTTAATTACGGAAAACATAGTGCAAAACTAAAAGTAGATTTAAAACCTAAAATTAAAAATGTCATTGTGTTGGACAGCCAAAGCAATGCTAAGGCATTTTATTCATTAAGATTTCTAAAATTAGATTTATTACATAAATTTAAAAAAATTAATGGAGATATGCATAAATTTAAATAAAATTCCCACACACACAAATATGCATAAAAACAACAAAAGCAATCTATAGTTTAATCTTAATGTAACTGTAAAATAAACTGATTAGACAAAGTAGGAACTAAAATTAAAAAAACTTGCATTAAAATTATTGTAGGCTTAATGTCCCGAGACATGACGTTAAACTGCGCTCCTGTTTGGCACTTTGAAGCTCAAAATTGCCCATCTTCTTTTCTATCATCATGTCTTCCTTTAACTTTGAACTAATTATTACATAAAACATATTGCAAAACTAAAAGTAGATTTAAAACCTAAATATAAAAATGTCATTGTGTTGGACAGCCAAAGCAATGCAATGGCATTTTATTCATTAAGAATTCTAAAATTAGATTTATTACATAAATTAAAAACAATTAATGGAGATATGCATAAATTTAAATAAAATCCCCACACACACAAATATGCATAAACACAAAAGCAATCTATAGTTTAAATTTAATGTAACTGAAATCTAAACTGATTAGACAAAATAGGAACTACAATTTAACAACATGCATTAAAATAAATGTAGGCCTAATGTCCCAAACATGACGTTAAACTGCGCTCCTGTTTGGCACTTTGAAGCTCAAAATTGCCCATCTTCTTTTCTATCATCATGTCTGCCTTTAACTTTAAATTAATTATTACATAAAAAATAGTGCAAAACTAAAAGTAGATTTTAAACCTAAAATTAAAAATGTCATTGTGTTGGACAGCCAAAGCAATGCAATGGCATTTTATTCATTAAGAATTCTAAAATTAGATTTATTACATAAATTAAAAACAATTAATGGAGATATGCATAAATTTAAATAAAATCCCCACTCACACAAATATGCATAAACACAACTAAAGCAATCTATAGTTTAATCTTAATGTAACTGTAATCTAAACTTATTAGACAAAGTAGGAACTAAAATTTAAAAAACTTGCATTAAAATAATTTTAGGCCTAATGTCCTGAGACATGACGTTAAACTGCGCTCCTGTTTGGCACTTTGGAGCTCTAAAGTGCCCATCTTCTTTTCTATCATCATGTCTGCCTTTAACTTTATATTTTTAATTACGGAAAACATAGTGCAAAACTAAAAGTAGATTTAAAACCTAAAATTAAAAATGTCATTGTGTTGGACAGCCAAAGCAATGCTAAGGCATTTTATTCATTAAGATTTCTAAAATTAGATTTATTACATAAATTTAAAAAAATTAATGGAGATATGCATAAATTTAAATAAAATCCCCACACACACAAATATGCATAAAAACAACAAAAGCAATCTATAGTTTAATCTTAATGTAACTGTAAAATAAACTGATTAGACAAAGTAGGAACTAAAATTAAAAAAACTTGCATTAAAATAATTGTAGGCCTAATGTCCCGAGACATGACGTTAAACTGTGCTCCTGTTTGGCACTTTGAAGCTCAAAATTGCCCATCTTCTTTTCTATCATCATGTCTGCCTTTAACTTTAAATTAATTATTACATAAAAAATAGTGCTAAACTAAAAGTAGATTTTAAACCTAAAATTAAAAATGTCATTGTGTTGGACAGTCAAAGCAATGCAATGGCATTTTATTCATTAAGAATTCTAAAATTAGATTTATTACATAAATTAAAAACAATTAATGGAGATATGCATAAATTTAAATTAAATCCCCACTCACACAAATATGCATAAACACAACTAAAGCAATCTATAGTTTAATCTTAATGTAACTGTAATCTAAACTTATTAGACAAAGTAGGAACTAAAATTAAAAAAACTTGCATTAAAATAAGTTTAGGCCTAATGTCCCGAGACATGACATTAAACTGCGCTCCTGTTTGGCACTTTGGAGCTCTAAAGTGCCCATCTTCTTTTCTATCATCATGTCTGCCTTTTACTTTAAATTAATTTTTACATAAAACATAGTGCAAAACTAAAAGTAGATTTAAAACCTAAAATTAAAAATGTCATTGTGTTGGACAGCCAAAGCAATGCAATGGCATTTTATTTATTAAGATTTCTAAAATAAGATTTATTACATAAATTAAAAACAATTAATGGAGATATGCATAAATTTAAATAAAATCCCCCCACACACAAATATGCATAAACACAACTAAAGCAATCTATAGTTTAATCTTAATGTAACTGTAATCTAAACTCATTAGACAAAGTAGGAACTAAAATTAAAAAACATGCATTAAAATAATTGTAGGCCTAATGTCCCAAGACATGACGTTAAACTGCGCTCCTGTTTGGCACTTTGGAGCTCTAAAGTGCCCATCTTCTTTTCTATCATCATGTCTGCCTTTTACTTTAAATTAATTTTTACATAAAACATAGTGCAAAACTAAAAGTAGATTTAAAACCTAAAATTAAAAATGTCATTGTGTTGGACAGCCAAAGCAATGCAATGGCATTTTATTCATTAAGATTTCTAAAATAAGATTTATTACATAAATTAAAAACAATTAATGGAGATATGCATAAATTTAAATAAAATCCACACACACACTAATATGCATAAACACAACTAAAGCAATCTATAGTTTAATCTTAATGTAACTGTAAAATAAACTTATTAGACAAAGTAGGAACTTAAATTTAAAAAACTTGCATTAAAATAATTTTAGGCTTAATGTCCCAAGACATGACGTTAAACTGCGCTCCTGTTTGGCACTTTGAAGCTCAAAATTGCCCATCTTCTTTTCTATCATCATGTCTGCCTTTAACTTTAAATTAATTTTTACATAGAACATAGTGCAAAACTAAAAGTAGATTTAAAACCTAAAATTAAAAATGTCATTGTGTTGGACAGCCAAAGCAATGCAATGGCATTTTATTAAATAAGATTTCTAAAATTAGATTTATTACATAAATTAAAAACAATTAATGGAGATATGCATAAATTTAAATAAAATCCACACACACACAAATATGCATAAACACAACTAAAGCAATCTATAGTTTAATCATAATGTAACTGTAAAATAAACTGATTAGACAAAGTAGGAACTAAAATTTAAAAAACTTGCATTAAAATAATTTTAGGCCTAATGTCCCGAGACATGATGTTAAACTGCGCTCCTGTTTGGCACTTTGAAGCTCAAAATTGCCCATCTTCTTTTCTATCATCATGTCTGCCTTTAACTTTAAATTAATTATTACATAAAAAATAGTGCTAAACTAAAAGTAGATTTTAAACCTAAAATTAAAAATGTCATTGTGTTGGACAGCCAAAGCAATGCAATGGCATTTTATTCATTAAGAATTCTAAAATTAGATTTATTACATAAATTAAAAACAATTAATGGAGATATGCATAAATTTAAATAATATCCTTACTCACACAAATATGCATAAACACAACAAAAGCAATCTATAGTTTAATCTTAATGTAACTGTAATCTAAACTTATTAGACAAAGTAGGAACTAAAATTTAAAAAACTTGCATTAAAATAATTGTAGGCCTAATGTCCCGAGACATGACGTTAAACTGCGCTCCTGTCTGGCACTTTGGAGCTCTAAAGTGACCATCTTCTTTTCTATCATCATGTCTGCCTTTAACTTTAAATTAATTTTTACATAAAACATAGTGCAAAACTAAAAGTAGATTTTAAACCTAAAATTAAAAATGTCATTGTGTTGGACAGCCAAAGCAATGCAAAGTCATTTTATTCATTAAGATTTCTAAAATTAGATTTATTACATAAATTAAAAACAATTAATGGAGATATGCATAAATTTAAATAAAATCCCCACACACACAAATATGCATAAACACAACAAAAGCAATCTATAGTTTAATCTTAATGTAACTGTAATCTAAACTGATTAGACAAAGTAGGAACTAAAATTTAAAAAACTTGCATTTAAATAATTGTAGGCCTAATGTCCTGAGACATGACGTTAAACTGCGCTCCTGTTTGGCACTTTGGAGCTCAAAAATGCCCATCTTCTTTACTATCATCATGTCTGCCTTTAACTTTATATTTTTAATTACGGAAAACATAGTGCAAAACTAAAAGTAGATTTTAAACCTAAAATTAAAAATGTCATTATGTTGGACAGCCAAAGCAATGCAATGGCATTTTATTCATTAAGATTTCTAAAATAAGATTTTTTAGATAAATTTAAAAAAATTAATGGAAATATTCATAAATTTAAATAAAATCCCCCCACAAACAAATATGCATAAACACAACAAAAGCAATCTATAGTTTAATCTTAATGTAACTGTAATCTAAACTCATTAGACAAAGTAGGAACTAAAATTTAAAAAACTTGCATTAAAATAATTGTAGGCCTAATGTCCTGAGACATGACGTTAAACTGCGCTCCTGTTTGGCACTTTGGAGCTCAAAAATGCCCATCTTCTTTTCTATCATCATGTCTGCCTTTAACTTTATATTTTTAATTACGGAAAACTTAGTGCAAAACTAAAAGTAGATTTTAAACCTAAAATTAAAAATGTCATTGTGTTGGACAGCCAAAGCAATGCAATGGCATTTTATTTATTATGATTTCTAAAATTAGATTTATTACATAAATTTAAAAAAATTAATGGAAATATGCATAAATTTAAATAAAATCCCCACACACACAAATATGCATAAACAGAACAAAAGCAATCTATAGTTTAATCTTAATGTAACTGTAATCTAAACTGATTAGACAAAGTAGGAACTAAAATTTAAAAAACTTGCATTAAAATAATTGTAGGCCTAATGTCCCGAGACATGACGTTAAACTGCGCTCCTGTTTGGCACTTTGGAGCTCAAAATTGCCCATCTTCTTTTCTATCATCATGTCTGCCTTTAACTCTAAACTAAAAGTAGATTTTAAACCTAAAATTAAAAATGTCATTGTGTTGGACAGCCAAAGCAATGCAATGGCATTTTATTCATTAACATTTCTAAAATTAGATTTATTACATAAATTAAAAACAATTAATGGAGATATGCATAAATTTAAATAAAATCCACACACACACAAATATGCATAAAAACAACAAAAGGAATCTATAGTTTAATCTTAATGTAACTGTAATATAAACTGATTAGACAAAGTAGGAACTAAAATTTAAAAAACTTGCATTAAAATAATTGTAGGCCTAATGTCCCGAGACATGACGTTAAACTGCGCTCCTGTTTGGCACTTTGAAGCTCAAAATTGCCCATCTTCTTTTCTATCATCATGTCTGCCTTTAACTTTATATTTATAATTACGTAAAACATAGTGCAAAACTAAAAGTAGATTTTAAACCTAAAATTAAAAATGTTATTGTGTTGGACAGCCAAAGCAATGCAAAGGCATTTTATTCATTAAGAATTCTAAAATTAGATTTATTACATAAATTAAAAACAATTATTGGAGATATGCATAAACTTAAATAAAATCCCCCCACACACAAATATGCATAAACACAACAAAAGCAATCTATAGTTTAATCTTAATGTAACTGAAATCTAAACTCATTAGACAAAGTAGGAACTAAAATTTAAAAAACTTGCATTAAAATAATTGTAGGCCTAATGTCCCGAGACATGACGTTAAACTGCGCTCCTGTCTGGCACTTTGGAGCTCTAAAGTGACCATCTTCTTTTCTATCATCATGTCTGCCTTTAACTTTAAATTAATTTTTACATAAAACATAGTGCAAAACTAAAAGTAGATTTTAAACCTAAAATTAAAAATGTCATTGTGTTGGACAGCCAAAGCAATGCAAAGTCATTTTATTCATTAAGATTTCTAAAATTAGATTTATTACATAAATTAAAAACAATTAATGGAGATATGCATAAATTTAAATAAAATCCCCACACACACAAATATGCATAAACACAACAAAAGCAATCTATAGTTTAATCTTAATGTAACTGTAATCTAAACTGATTAGACAAAGTAGGAACTAAAATTTAAAAAACTTGCATTAAAATAATTGTAGGCCTAATGTCCTGAGACATGACGTTAAACTGCGCTCCTGTTTGGCACTTTGGAGCTCAAAAATGCCCATCTTCTTTACTATCATCATGTCTGCCTTTAACTTTATATTTTTAATTACGGAAAACATAGTGCAAAACTAAAAGTAGATTTTAAACCTAAAATTAAAAATGTCATTATGTTGGACAGCCAAAGCAATGCAATGGCATTTTATTCATTAAGATTTCTAAAATAAGATTTATTACATAAATTAAAAACAATTAATGGAGATATGCATAAATTTAAATAAAATCCACACACACACAAATATACATAAACACATGAAAAGCAATCTATAGTTTAACCTTAATGTAACTGTAATCTAAACTGATTAGACAATGTAGGAACTAAAATTAAAAAAACTTGCATTAAAATAATTTTAGGCCTAATGTCCCGAGACATGACGTTAAACTGCGCTCCTGTTTGGCACTTTGGAGCTCAAAATTGCCCATCTTCTTTTCTATCATCATGTCTGCCTTTAACTTTAAATTAATTATTACATAAAACATAGTGCAAAACTAAAAGTAGATTTTAAACCTAAAATTAAAAATGTCATTGTTTTGGACAGCCAAAGCAATGCAATGGCATTTTATTCATTAAGATTTCTAAAATTAGATTTATTACATAAATTTAAAAAAATTAATGGAGATATCCATAAATTTAAATAAAATCCACACACACACAAATATGCATAAACACAACAAAAGCAATCTATAGTTTAATCTTAATGTAACTGTAATGAATGAAAATATGCATAAATTTGAATCAATTCACCCCAAACATACACACACAATATAACAATCTATAGTTTGATCTAAATGTTAACTTTATTTAAACTTATTAGACAAATTAAGAAATAAAATAAAAACAAATAAATAAATAACTTAAACATTAATAACTCACTTTTTTAAGCAAAATGTAGAGACTAAAGTTAATGATTGATTATAACTCTTTAATTCTAAATAGCCTTAAAATACTATTAAAACTGTACATTAAACTTACATCCTTTTAGATTAGTTTTTGTTTAAATGCTTTAGAGAAAAATTGTAATTCTTTTAGTTTGAAAGTATCTTTTGCAGAGGTTTCCTGTCCAAGACATTCTTATATGGAAGTGAACTAGGTGAAATCTTTTTACTATTTTCTTTTTTTTATTTTAGAAATAATATATTTAAATCTTTGTTGACACTAGTTAATGGTTAAGGATATGGTGGCTGAGTGGTTAAGCCCTTGACTTCTTTACCTAGTGTCTTGTGTTCAAATCTTATTGAACATTAGGATTTTAAATTGCAGTATTTTTTAGTGCTCCCCTCAGACCACCCAACTCTAATGGGTAACTTACTTTAGTTTGGGAGAGTAAAGGCAGTTGGTCATTGTGCTAACCACATAATACCCTGATCAAAAACATTAGCCAAATAAAAAAGATGAACTTAACATTACCTGCACTACAGGTCTGAAAGGGGGAACTTTTTTTTAGACTATAGTTAGCCCCATGATTTTTTTATTGTTTCCAACACAATAACTTGTCTTTTCTTTTTCAGATGAAGAGACAAGAATGTGAAGAGAGCTCTTCAGAACTCTACATGTCACTGTGACGTTACCATTAAAGGGAAGTTATTGAAACATTATTCAACAATTATAAATTTTCTTGTTTTGCCTGTGAATTGTTTTTTGTAATATCTTTTTAATGTATGCCTATTTTATTGTTTGGAATTTGCTTTTTTTTAAATATTTTTTAAAAGTTTTAATTCTTTGGAGAAAATGTCTAATTCTTTTGTGTTCGAAAGTATTTTTTCAGAGGTTTAAGGTCAATGACATTTTTATTTGGAAGTGAAACAGGTGAGATCTTTTTGTTATTTCTTTTTTTTTTAATTTTGAAATTATATATTTAATTAATTTTAGACACTATTTAGCCCCATGATTCAACTAAAATTATTTTGAGATAAAATTATTCTATAAGTGCAAAGAAAAATAATGATTTATTTTAAACTTAATAACTAGTCATTTCTGTTTCAGATCAAGAAACAGTAAAGTGAAGTGGTATTCTCCAAAACTGAATGTGTCAGTGTGGCATTACCTTTAAGGTAAAGTTATTTTAACATTGTTCAACATTTGTAAAATGTCTTGTTTTTTTTTTAATTGTTCTGACAAAGATAGCAGTGATCAGGGTTCTAAATGACTTACTACATAATTCTGACATAGGCCACATATCATTTTTTGTATGCTGGAATAGGCCTCAGCCTTCTGTATGCTAGACCATGAGATTCTCTGCCTCTTTCGGTTTAGAAGTTGCTTGGTTCCTACAAGAATGAACACACCCAAAGTGTCGTTGATAATGTACATAGTCAAAAAGCTTACTCTTGAAGTACCCAAGGATCAGTGCTAGGTCCAGTATTGTTCACTATGTATACATACTTACTCAGAGGTGTAATACATCTAACAGGCATCTTATACCACTTCTTAAAGAGTTTTCTTTGAATCAATACTATATCTTTCAACCCACACATACGTCAACTGCCCAGTTTAGCCAAAGATGACCATATTTGACAACCAACTCAACTAAAAAACTAGTTATGACATTCCTTGACTACTGCAATGCTGTGCTAGCAGGTAAACCTGATTATGAAATTGCCAAATGCAGAATTCAGAATAATGCTGCACGAATAGCCCTATTTAAAACAAGGCGAGATTCTCCTACTGCTCTCTTGTGCGCACTCCATTGGCTTCCTGTGAAAGAAAAATCAACTACAAGGTGACCACACTTTGTCATCAGTGCATCTTTGATAAAGAAGTGCCCCTGTTCTTTATTGAGCTGATCACTCTATATATTCCTCAGAGAGCACTGTCCTCCAGGTACTCAACCTTTCTAGTGATGCCATGTTTCTTCCTCAAAAATTTTTTTTTTTCAGTACTTGGACCAAAGGTTTGGAACTCATTACTCATCGATCTCAGACAGACAACATTAAGAACATTAAGACCTATCTGTTTAAAACATTTTTAGATTAGTTTGTCATTTTGCTCTCATGTTTATGTTTGTAATGTTGTCACAGTGCCTTTAGCTTACATTATGTTTGTTATCAGCGCTTTATAATTATGATTATTATTTAAATATGTGTATGTAATTGTTGAGTGTTTAAATGCTTGGCCTCTAAACCAAGAGGGCTCTGGTTCAAATCCTGATGAAGAGTAGGATTTTGAATTTCGGATTTTTTATGCCCATGAGTCCACTCTAATGTGTACTTGACTTAGTGGAAAAATAAAGGAGCTTGATCATTGTGATGGCAACATGACACCATCTTTAACCTTTGCCCATAGAAACTACCATACTAGTGCCTTCATACAGATATTCTGTGTTCTCAAAAAATAAATTTTAATTTGGTTTTCAAAATGTTTATTTAGTTGCCAACTTTTTCTGGCAGATTTATGGTTTTTATTTGGTTTCCATTTCTTACCAACACATTAAATAATATCGCTTTTTATTTTTTATCTCTTACTGAGCAAGATTTTTAAAATCCTGTCCACAAATCTCTGCATAGACAACATCCTAAACACCATCCCAAAACCAACTCACCAACCACTAGCCAGATCCACTCCTGTTAAACCTAAATCTACTAAAATTAATACAACAGCCTCGCTAAACAAACCTCCTAAAGAAGTAATACCAAAATACCTTAAAACCTTAGTAATAAATTTTCAAAGCATTAGGAACAAAACAGCAGACTTAGAAATTTTATTAGAATGTGAGAAACCAGACATATTTGCAGGAACAGAAACTTGGCTACATCCTGAAATTTATAATGCAGAAATTTTCAATAGTAATTATGAAATTTTTAGAAAAGATAGGGCTGATAATCACGGAGGAGTTCTTTTAACAATAAAAAACACTCTTATAGCAGAAGAAATTACCTTACCTAACTCAAAAAACATAGAATCTACATTTTGTAAAATTAATACCACTTCAACATCCCTTATAATAGGCAGCATTTACAGACCACCAAATTCTAGTTTAGAATACATGCAGGAACTATGTAATCAGATTACTACACTTAAAGAGACAAATAAAAATGCAGTTTTCTGGATTATGGGTGACTTCAACCTACCTGATATAAATTGGAAAACACTAACCATAGATAAACACCAAAACCTTAAGGACATAAATGAGCTTTTCATAGAAACTTTACACAACCTAAGTTTAGATCAAATCATTAAAAAGCCAACTAGATTAAACAACACATTAGATCTCTTCTTAACCAACAGACCTGGATTAGTAGTTGATTATGATATTATCCCTGGTCTATCAGACCATGAGATCATAAAAATACACAGTCAGATAAAAGCAGTAGCCAATACAAAAACCAAAAGAATAATCTTACTCTGGAATAAATGTAACCTAACACAACTACACCAAGCTGCATTAAACTTTCAACAAACATTCTTATTAGAAAAAGACATTAACCAACCAGTCGATGACCTCTGGAATTTCATTAAAAACCATCTTAAAAGCATTATAGATAATCATATACCAACTAAATACACATCAAACAAAATAAATAAATGCTGGTTTAATAATAGACTAAAGAAACTTTGTAAACAGAAGGAAAACCTATATAGAAAATTTAAAGAAACCAAGGCAGAAAGAGTTTACAAAAAGTATATAAAAATTAAACACCTAACCCAAAAAGTAAGCAGACAGCTGCAGAGTGAATACATAAACAATGTAATATCTAAAGATAACAACAAAAACCTATGGTCATACATTAAGTCTAAAAAAATGGAAACAACAGGCATAGCGCCATTAAAAGATGAACATAACATAATACATAATGATAATGAAACTAAAGCAAACATCCTAAACAAATACTTTGCATCAGCATTCTCAGCCCCAGGAGACAAAGACATATTTCTTGATTTGAACCAAGTAGACAACATAGAAGATTTAGTAGTACAAGAAAATGGAATTAAAAAACTATTAGCCAACACCAAACCAAATAAAGCGTCTGGACCTGATGGTATTCCAGCTAGATTACTCAAAGAACTAAGCAATGAGCTAGCCCCAGTGTTCAAAATACTCTTTCAGGCATCGCTTAACCAGGGCAGAGTACCAAAGGACTGGAAAGAAGCTAATGTCACCCCCCTATTTAAAAAAGGAGAAAAATCTGATCCAGGAAACTACAGACCAGTATCACTTACCAGCATCACATGTAAAATACTAGAACACATAATATGTAGCAACATCATAAACCACTTAGACAAACATAATGTCCTCACCCCATACCAACATGGCTTTAGGAAATATAGATCATGTGAAACACAACTAATAGGACTAATTGATGATTTTTCAAAAGGTTTAGATAATAGTGAACAAATAGATGCTATCTTACTAGATTTTTCCAAGGCTTTTGACAAAGTCCACCACCATAGTTTGCTTAAAAAATTAAAATATTTCGGCATTAACGGTCAACTGCATCAGCGGATTAAAGATTTTCTGATAGGGAGAGAACAAACTGTAATAATAAATGGCTCTAAATCAACACCAATAACAGTAAACTCAGGTGTACCTCAAGGAACAGTCTTGGGTCCACTACTATTTTTAATTTACATAAATGATTTACCAAATTGCATTAGTTCAGGAAAAAAAGTCAGATTATTTGCAGACGAATTCATAATATATAGAACAATAAAAACAAAACAAGACACAGATATTTTACAAAGAGAATTAGATGAATTACAGAAATGGGAATCAAATTGGAGCATGTCTTTCCACCCAGAAAAATGTCAGTTGTTAAGAGTAACAAAAAAACTAAAACAAATTAATTCCACTTATCTTATTCATGGCAAACCAGTAACACAGACTAAAAACGCAAAATACCTAGGTGTTATAATAAATAAAAAAACTGTCATGGAATCCACATATTGATGAAACTATAAAAAAATCAAAAAAAGCATTAGGGTTTATTAAAAGAAATTTTTATAAATCAAATAAGAACGTAAAACTAAAATGTTATTTAACCTTGGTTAGGCCAATAATAGATTATGCATCCACCGTTTGGGACCCCTCAACTCAAGGAAACATTAAGAAACTGGAACAAACACAAAATAGAGCAGTGAGATTCATAACAAACGAATATATTTACATTTGACTAGAATAACACCATTAGTAAAATCACTAAATATGGTTAATATGCATGACTAAATGCATGACGCGTAGGACGTAATCATCTTCTTTTTTGAAGTAACGTCTGTATTATATAAGATAAGATAAGATAGACTAATTTATATTCATGGATTTTATAGTACTTGTATTCTCTTTTAATTTTCACTGTTCTTTGACTGACCACAAGAACTCTTTAAACCTCTTTAATTACTGTGTACATTGAAGCTTAAACAAATTAATCACAAAATTAATCTTAATATTTCATATTTCAGATGTTTTGGGAACTTTTTGAGGAGTTGTTAGCCTGCCTACCCAAGCTGATAGGAACTTAATGACAAGATGTTGATCTACCCAAGTTGATAGGAAGTTGATGACAAGATGATCTATCCAAGTTGAGAGGAACTTTTAAAAAGAGGTTTGAAGAAGTGCTGAAAACTAAAGGTCATGTTAAAAATTTTCTATATAATATTAAAGATAATTTTAGAATAAGTCTACTAATCTTTGCTATGTCTGCTTTTCTTCTTTTAAGATTGCTACATCTTGGCACACATTTGTTTGTCAAACTGATCAAACTATTTTGCCTTTTTCTTTCTGTTTGCTATTTCTACTATACCTCTGAAACAGGTTTAGGTAGTTGCATGAATTAAATTTTATTGCATAAGCCTGTACTTTAGTTTATTACAGTATCATTAGGTTTATTGTGCTAATTTTTAGTGTTTAGGGTAGTAGCACTAACTGCTAGTGTCTAGGGTTGTTGCATTAACACATAGTGTCTAGGGTTGTTGCACTAACACACAGTGTTTAGGGTTGTTGCACTAACATTTAGTGTCTAGGGTTGTGCACAACACACAGTGTTTAGGGTTTTGCACTAACACACAGTGTTTAGGGTTGTTGCAGTAACACACAGTGTCTAGGGTTGTTTCACTAACACACAATGTTTAGGGTTGTTGCACTAACACACAGTGTTTAGGGTTGTTGCACTAACACACAGTGTTTAGGGTTGTTGCACTAACACACAGTGTTTAGGGTTCTTGAACTAACACACAGTGTTTAGGGTTGTTGCACTAACACAACACAGTGTTTAGGGTTGTTGCACTAACACACAGTGTTTAGGGTTGTTGCACTAACATATAGTGTCTAAGTTTGTTGCACTTACACACAGTCTTTAGGGATGTTGCACTAATACACAGTGTTTAGGGTTGTTGCAATAACACACAGTGTTTAGGGTTGTTGCACTAACTTACAGCATTTAGGGTTGTTGCACTAACACACAGTGTTTAGGGTTGTTGCACTTACACACATTGTTTAGGGTTGTTTCACTAACACACAGTGTTTAGGGTTGTTGCACTAACACACAGTGTTTAGAATTGTTGCACTAACACACAGTGTTTAGGATTGTTGCACTAACACACAGTCTCTAGGGTTGTTGCACTAACACACAGTGTTTAGGGTTGTTGCACTAACACTTAGTGTTTAGGGTTGTTGCACTAACACACAGTGTTTAGGGTTGTTGCACTAGCACACAGTGTTTTGGGTTGTTGCACTAACACACAGTGTTTAGGGTTGTTGCACTAACACACAGTGTTTAGGGTTGTTGCACTAACATATATTGTCTAAGGTTGTTGCACTAACACAGTGTTTAGGGATGTTGCACTAACACACAGTGTTTAGTGTTGTTGCACTAACACGCAGTGTTTAGGGTTATTGCACTAACACGCAGTGTTTAGGGTTATTGCACTAACACACAGTGTTTAGGGTTGTTGCACTAACACACAGTGTTTAGGGTTGTTGCACTAACACACAGTGTTTAGGGTTGTTGCACTAACACACAGTGTTTATGGATGCTGCACTAACACACAGTGTTTAGGGTTGTTGCACTAACACACAGTGTTTAATGTTGTTGCACTAACACACAGTGTTTAGGGTTGTTGCAATAACACACAGTGTTTAGGGTTGTTGCACTAACACACAGTGTTTAGGGTTTTTGCACTAACGCACAGTGTTTAGGGTTGTTGCACTAACGCACAGTGTTTAGGGTTGTTGCACTAACACACAGTGTTTAGGGTTTTTGCACTAACACAGTGTTTAGGGTTGTTGCACTAACGCACAGTGTTTAGGGTTGTTGCACTAACGCACAGTGTTTAGGGTTGTTGCACTAACACACAGTGTTTAGGGTTGTTGCACTAACACACAGTGTTTAGAATTGTTGCACTAACACACAGTGTTTAGGGTTGTTGCACTAACACACAGTGTTTAGGGTTGTTGCACTAACACACAGTGTTTAGGGTTGTTGCACTAACACACAGTGTTTAGGGTTGTTGCACTAACACTTAGTGTTTATTGTTGTTTCACTAACACACAGTTTTTAGGGTTGTTTCACTAACACACAGTTTTTAGGGTTGTTGCACTAACACACAGTGTTTAGGGTTGTTGCACTAGCACACAGTGTTTAGCCTTGTTGCACTAGCACACAGTGTTTTGGGTTGTTGCACTAGCACAGAGTTTTTAGGGTAATTGCGCTAACACACAGTGTTTAGGGTATTTGCGCTAGCACACAGTGTTTAGGTTTGTTGCACTAGCACACAGTGTCTAGGGTTGTTGCACTAACACACAGTGTCTAGGGTTGTTGCACTAACACACAGTGTTTAGGGATGTTGCACTAACACACAGTGTTTAGGGATGTTGCACTAACACACAGTGTTTAGGGATGTTGCACTAACACACAGTGTTTAGGGTTGTTGCACTAACACACAGTGTTTAGGGTTGTTGCACTAACACACAGTGTTTAGGGATGTTGCACTAACACACAGTGTTTAGGGATGTTGCACTAACACACAGTGTTTAGGGATGTTGCACTAACACACAGTGTTTAGGGATGTTGCACTAACACACAGTGTTTAGGGATGTTGCACTAACACACAGTGTTTAGGGTTGTTGCACTAACACACAGTGTTTAGGGTTGTTGCACTAGCACACAGTGTCTAGGGTTGTTGCACTAGCACACAGTGTCTAGGGTCGTTGCACTAACATATAGTGTCTAGGGTCGTTGCACTAACATATTGTGTGTAGGGTTGTTGCACTAACATATAGTGTCTAGGGTTGTTGCACTTACACACAGTGTCTAGGGTATTTTCACTAGCAGATAGTATACAGGGTTGTTAACACTAATTGCTGTAGTGTTTGGGGTAATTTCACTAAATTCTAGTGTTTGGGTTGTTGTACTAACACATAGTATTTAGGGTTGTTTCACTAGCAGATAGTGTACAGGGTTGTTAACACTAATTGCTGTAGTGTTTGGGGTCATTTCACTAAATTCTAGTGTTTGGGTTGTTGTACTAACACATAGTATTTAGGGTTGTATACATTAATTTTATTAGTGTTAAGTGTTTTCCTAACTATCTTCCATTTAATTCTTCATTAGTTATTCTTTTCTATCACTCCTTTTTTGCCTTTTCTTTGTTCTCAAGTTTGATCAGGTAGAGACTCACTTAATATTTGTCTTATCTTTTTGGGTGTTTTTTTTCATAATCTGATTGGAGGGAACCATCCTCAATGCTGGTAGCATAAAGTGGCTTTATCAGTAAGGGTCTTTACCCTCTGTAGGTATTGATGAGCCTGCAGTGGCAGACTAGATGGGAGCCAACCCTTCAAAGATCATCAGTATTTTTTTCTTGATGAAAGTGGTAGTACATTTTGTACTCAGTGACTATTATCATAGTAACTCTTGCATAAGGATTGAAAGCATGCTGTCAACATCTCTGTTTTGGATATCAAGTCTTGTTACCTGTTGCTGAGCTAGTGGTGGGTACATATAGGGTGCAGTGTATTTAGAGTCTGGTTTTCTTCTCCTGAGCTGCTGGATACAGTCAGTGGCGTAGCTAGGAATTCACCATCATTTGGGTGCCCAGTGGGGAGGGGGGCTTGACCTCTTTAGGGGCATCTGAGTAATATTTAATGTACAAAAAACTAATTTGGCAGCCCACCTCAAGTTAAGGCCCAACTCAAGTTGGGGCCCCCTCTCAAGTTAAGGCTCCCTCATGTTTGGGCCCCTTCAAGTTGGGGCCCCCCCCCCTTAAGTTGGGGGCCCCCCTCAAGTCGGGGCCCCCCTCAAGTCGGGGCCCCCCTCAAGTCGGGGCCCCCCTCAAGTCGGGGCCCCCCTCAAGTCGGGCCCCCCTCAAGTCGGGGGCCCTACAAGGGGGCCTGATGGGGGTTTTCAAATTTCCCTCTTCCTCCCCCCACCCTAGCTATGCCTCTGAAACCAGTTTCTCAGTTTATTAGAGAGCAATATTTCATATGGCTAGACTGATCCAGTTAGGACTTGATCCTAGGCTTTATTGGACAAGAATGACAAAACAGTTTAAAATAACGCAGTACACACGCACACACAAGCTGACCCTAACCAGGACATGCATATGCAAAAGGAAACCTTGAGTTCTCATCAATAATTGTCAATAAATATTTATTTTTAGTGGTCCCTTAAAGTCTCTCGAATGGTGATGTGGCATTTACTAAGCTGCCGGCAGATGGTTGATACAGTTCTTATTTCTTCAACTGCATACGGGAGATTCTTTGACCGGACGAAACGGAGCATTCGCACTATGCCAGGGTGGCAAAGTGTGTTGTGAAGTTCTTCCAAAGACCTAGGGGGGTGGTGGTTGTACTTGCACAGAAACCACGAGAAAGAGCATCGGCGGCCATGTTGTCAGCCCCCCACATCAAAACTGTACAATGATAGTTCTATTCTCCACCTATGAATTTGTTGTTTTTAATCTTACCGTGGTGACGAGGGTTAAGCATGAAGGATATGGACCTTTGATCCGTGGTGAGTTTGAAATGCGACCCTAATAGAAAATGTCTCCATTTCTTAATTGATTCAATGATAGCCATTGCTTCGTTCTCTACGGAGGAATTTACGTCTCTCGCTAAGAGATAGTGTTCTGGAGAAGAAAGCAACTGGCCTTTTGTTCTGGGATAAGGTAGAGCGGATATTGCGATATCCGATGCATCTTTTTCAACTTCCAGCGGCATTTTGTGGTCTACATTAGTGACAACAGCCATTTCTAGTTCTTTCAACGCTTGAAATGTTTCTTTGACTCTCTCAGGGAGTGGGAAAGTTTTGTTGTGTACCAAAGGATGGATCTTATCTGAGAAATGTCCTATCCAGTTGGCATAGTAGGAGAATAGACCCACAGCTCGTCTTTGTGCATTTAGGTTCTCGGAAGCTGACGCAAGGACAATAGTCTTTTGGGGTCTGGCTTCATCTCGTTATGAGAGACTTCATACCCTAGTAATCTAATACTTGTTAAGTGTATGCACACTTTTCTTCATTAAGAGTTAGTCCATATTTGTATAGCCCAAAGAAAGTTAAGAAGATTTGTATCATGCTCTTCTCTGTCCTTACCACTCTTGTTCTGTGATCTTGTCGATTTTCCGTTGAAAACAGGCTACTCCGTCAGTTACTCCAGATGGTATCCTACAGAATTGGTATAACTTTCCTCCAGCTTCAAAGGCAGTATAAGGGCGATCAGTCTTCCTTAGAGAGATCTGGTGGTATGCTTTGCGAAGATCAAGTGTTCTAAATATTTCGTATTTAGCTATTTGAGAGACCATATCATCAATGCGAGGTAAGGGATAAGCATCCCGAAGTGTGAACCGATTAACAGTTTGGCTGTAGTCCACTACCATTCTTCGTTTGTGTCGTTCGTTAGTTGTTATTAAGACTTGAGCCCGCCATGGAGATGATGATGCCATATTTCAAGAGTCTGTCAACCTCTGAATTGATGAATAGAGTGTAATTTGCTGAATAACGTCTGGATTTTGTGGCGATATGTCGACACTCTTTAAGAATAATTCGGAAAAGAGGAGCGGACTCAACATTAGCATCTTTCATTCCATTTAAGACCATTGTTGCTTTAGGTCCTTGGAAAAAAAAAGTGATCTGTACACTCTCATATTGTTCAAGGAAGTCGTGGCCTAAAATAACATTCTCACAGAGTTTATCAGGTATGTGTAGCTTGAAGTCTTTATAAGTGGAGCCTTTACTCTAAATGTCAGCATTAACATGGCCGCGAGTATAACTAGTTAGGTTCTTGTTGGCCATAGATACAAGTTTTGATGTGTGAAAAATTCTAAATCTATACTTTCTGACAGCCGATGCAGAAATATAACTGTCCGAACTACCTGTATCGATGAGGGCATCAAGTGTAATGTTGTTAACTTGAATTTTCGTTACAACACGAGATTAAAAAACAAAAGAGGCGGCTGTTATTGTATACCCTGCTGAATCAGAGTTAGGTCTGTAAACTGTAGAAAGTTTTGATTTGCATACCTTTTTGTAGTATCCCTTTTTACCACATTTATTACAGATTGCATCTTTAGCGGGGCATTTGCTACGAGAGTGGATAGCACCTCCACAAAAGTAGCACTTGCCTTGAGCTGCTGCTATGGTAACGAGTGCTGAATCAATCTTGTCCTCTACAGCAGTGCAAAGCGGCAATTCCGACGTAGTGGATTGTTGTGCTTGTGGTGTTTGAAAAGTAGTGGCTTGTTGCGAGTTATATATCACAGAATGTTTCTGTGCCATCTCCAGAGATCTAGCTACCTCCAATGACTTTGTGAGGTCCAGAGATGAGTAGGGTACTCTAAAAGTCTCTGCCTAATCTCTGGTGATGACATCTTTGAATTTACCTTTCAACACTCAGTCCCGTTTCCTCATTGGTTTGTTTGACATAGAGTCTGTTTAATGTAGTTACAGCAGTTTCAAAATTGATACAGTCAAATATCAAATAAATACACACAGTGTGATAAAGTTACATAGTAGATCAAACTTCTCACCTTCTGATTAATTTTAATGCGAATTTTTCGAATGTGTGAGGCCAGTGCTTCCAGATCCTTTGAGTGTCTGGATCATTAGGATCCACCACCAATCGTTCAGGTTTTAGAAAACGATCCATACTTGAAGTTTGAAGCACAATTAATCCACAAGATTCTTGTTCAATAAATTGTTGTAACCTAATGAAACACTACAAGAAGGTATGTCGACATGTCTTGATCCTACACACACGCTGACCTGGACACCAAGACGTTTTGACACACTAGAACAGATCAGTTCACAACACACAACAAGTAACTTAAATGCATAACAGTATTCAAAAAATTAAATCAAAATATACATCCTTTCAAAAGTAGCCCATGTTCCATGTGGTATAGTGGTAGAACAGATACCAAACAGTTTTATGGAACAGTTGCTACCACCACCCCCATTAGGTTATCAGGGGAAGAAAACCAGATCATGCAGAGCCATATGATAAGGCTCTAGGTTAGCCCTCTATTTAACATCTTTAATCTAAGTTCTATGTAATCAAAAAATTTAATCAAAATTTACATCCTTTCAAAAGTAGTTCATGTGGTATAGTGGTAGAACAGATACTAAAACAGTTTTATGGATCAGTTGCTACCCTCTCCCATTAGGTTATCAGGAGACGAAAACCAGATCATATATATTTTAACTGCAGAGCCTTTTGATAAGACTCTTGGTTAGCCCTCTATTAAATAACTTTAATCTACGCTCGAAGTAATCAAAAAATTAAATCAAAATAAACATCCTTTCAAAAGTAGTTCTTGTGGTAGAGTGGTAGAACAGATACAAAACAGTCAGGTCTTATCACCCTCATCTATCAAGCTGACTTGTCTGCAGCCTTTGTACATGCATCCATTCATTTTTGTTAGACCATTTCTTCAAGATCAACTCCTGTCTGTACAATATCTCCTTCAAATGTCTACTAACTCACCATTGCACTTACACATAGGGTTCCTGTCCAGGGTTGTTGTAAGAGAGGATATAAACTTCTCAAGCCCATACTCAAAAGGCGTTGATTAATGATGAAGATGACAAGCAACCAATATATATGGGAAAGAAATGATTAAATTCACAGCAAGTGGTGTTAATGTATGAAATCTGCTACCAAACAGACTCAATCATGTGCCTCCATAAAGTGCTCAGTTTCCAAACCATTGAAGGCTGAGATTTTGAGGTTCTGTAGTTTTAGGATGCTCCAGAGTCCACCTAAATCTGATATTAGACTGTAGCATCCTAATTTTCAATATAATTCTTTGATTCAACTGTCAATATAATTCTTTGATTTAACCATGTCCTTTAAAAATCATTTTATTAACTTCTTTGGTACCTCTTGTAATTAAGAATGCTTTGTTTGGCTACCTCATAAACTGTAAGGCCACAAGCATTGCTAAAAACACACCATATGCTTTCACCATCTACCTGGACCTTTTTTCTTTCATTCTCATTGTGACAATGATTTGTTTCTTCCCATTGTTACTGTTCATGTGAACTATCAGCATGTCATACTTAATTATATCAAAACTGGATGGCCCAGACACATCTCATCTAACTATTTAGATTTCATTTGCCAAAGCAATGACAAAATGTATTTGTAGATTCAAATCACTTGTCTTCCTCCGATGAAAGAGGATGAAAAAAGCAACAGACTAAATGCTTGTGGCTGTCGAGTTTTTTGTGCATGTCAGAAGGTGTGAAACAAGCTTGATCTATTTACCTTGATCATTCTCATTTTATACATTTTAACAAGGAAGAATTTTTCTCAAATGTCTTCAAAACATTCGCTCTTCCCTATTGTAAACTTGAACCACAAATGTACCTTGAAGCAAGTGTCCAGATTACTCATGAATACAAGGTCCCAGTTCTCTATACAGATAAGATTCATATAGCTTTTTTTTTTCATTCACCACTGTCCTTAACATGTTGCCTGATATGGCAACTAATGTTTGGAACTTGCTCCCAAACAAGCTCAGGCCAACCAAATTGCTTTACAAATGTACCTTGGAAATAATAGTATACATTTTTTCTATGGTACCAAAGAGTTTTTTCTCTTATCTTTGAAATCCCCAATATGTCTTAGCTATTAAAAATTAATAAGAACTAATGCTTTATTATTAAAGAGAAAAAAAATTCTTCAACATTTGTATTTTGTCAGTAAGGGCTATTATTTACTAATTTAAAGCTTTACAATATTGTTAATGATGAAAAAAATAATTGCTCGAGGGGTAGAGCCATTAGGTTTGAGACTGAATACCTCAAGTTTGAATCCTAATAATTTGTTCATTGTTGACTAAAAACTAAAATGTGAATTATTTGAATCATTATTTAAGAGCATGAAATGAGCTATACAAACTAGGTCACACACCTTATCTGTTTGTTCTCTTTCATTTTTTCTGTAACTTGGTTCTGTATCTTTTTTTTTTTTTAATGAAGTGGTAAATGATCTTTGCATCATTTCAGAAGGGTGTTCTGACCAGCTCACCTTCACCCATTCATTAGTCTGTGAACATCATTTCAGAAGGGTGTTTTGATCAACTCACCTTCACCTATCCATTAGTCTGGTGGTCATGGAAATGGACACCACAACATGATTGACCAACTGCCTCTCTCCTTCCTTCTTTGTCTTTTGCCAGGTTTAAAGTCACTTCCATAGACAGGCCCACCACTTCTTCTGCCTGCCTTTCCTTCTTTTTTCTCTGCAGAAAAGTCTTTGCAAGCCCTGAGGGTCTTTTAATTCTCATGCAGTTATTTGACAGTGATCATAATTTCACCAGGCAGCAAAATTGATATTTTTCTTATCAAAATTAGACTACAGAAGTTGAAAGGATGCCTTGAAAGGGTTATTAAAACAAGAATTTATTAAATATAGAGGATTTAATAACATGGTTTACTATATCCTAGTCATTAGAATTTTCTATTACATTTATCTGTATTTAGTTCTTTGAAAATCAAAGTAAAAGATTTTTTTTTCTGAGGATTATTAAAAGAACTTAAACAGTTCACTAGTGTGTCTTGAAAGACAATGGGTTCATACACATATTTGATGTAATTTGATTTAATTGCCTCTCCTATGCTGTGACCAAACAAACCAATTTTGGTGTCGCTAATATTTTCTTTAGTTTATACAAAGTGCTGACTTTGTCTCCAGGTTATAAGATAGTGCTGCTTACTTTTTCCCCTTGTCTATGACTGCCTCAGTTCATTTGCTTGCAGTCAGTTCTAACTATAAACTCTTAAATAAGAAATTTGTTTAACATGAAAAATTGTTCTTTAATTCTGAATTTCAGTATTCAGCTGTCAGAATTGCACATGTTTGATGGTAAACTTTTTTCTTTCAGTATTTCAGTATATGTGTTGACTCTTGTCTTTAAACCCAGATTAGATCATTGATATTTGTGAATTTTAATCTATTTCTTCTTCTTGATCTTTTCTTTAAAGTGAATTGGCTTGGTTTATGTTTCTGTGCCTTGAACTATATTCGAAAACTTGATTCAATATTACTAATTATATTATTTCTTTTATTATTTGTCCTCTTTGATTCTTTGTTGATCTTTTCTACATTTGGGGAGGAGCGGTCCTGACCAACTTAGACTCTGAATCTCAATCTATTCATTTTTCTCAATGCTTTGTTGTAGGTGAAATGGCCTATTGTCTATAGATGTGCCATAAACCATATTCCAAAACTAAACTTACTATTCCTTTTTTTACAACAGCTAAAGATGTCTTTTTTTACTTTGACTGATTCTTTGTTGATCTTTTCTTCTCTTGGGCAGGAACGGTCCTGACCAACTTAGACTCTTAAAAGAACATTATTGCCTTTTTAGGATTTTTTTCTGATGATTAAGACAAACATGTTATATTTTATGTAAATGACCCATAAAGATGTAACATGATGTAACATCATAACTTCACAACAGGTTTTTGTTAGCTTAGTCTCAAATGATATGTTGGCTACATCTCTTTATGAAGAGTAGAATAATTTAGACAACTATAGAAGTTAAACAAGTCCTTATGAGGGCTCAATATAAAGCTGATTAAGATAAAATAAAGACTGAGAAAATAAATTGAAATATATTTATTACCAACCACAGAAGTCAAACAAGTCCTTTTGAGGGCTCAATGCATATGAAGCTGATCAAGGTAATATAAAGACTGAGAAAATAAATTGAAATATATTTATTAACAACTACAGAAATTAAAAGGGCCCTTTTCAGGGCCAAAAGAAAACCATTTACTGTGATCCAACTATAACCAGAATAGGTTATACAAATTCCAAAAGAAAGGTTCTTTTCAGAGCCAAAGCTAAAGACTACAGACCTATAGAAACTTATGCAAGGAACAAGTAATTCTTTTTTTCTAAAACAAAGAAAATTTTGAAACAGAATACTGTATCATAATATATATTTCAAAACCCACACATCTTACCCGGATGATCAGTTTATTCAATATATTTTTAAAATGTCTAAATTAATTTTCTGCTTTTCTTGAGGGTGTGGAAATTTATTGGTATAGAAAAGATGTTTTTTTAAAACTAAATTAGAAAATGTCTTAAGTCCATTAATCACTTTATGACAAATTTTAATGACTATCGGCGCTACTCTATTGAAGAGAACTTAATTTTGACTTAAATAAAAGGTTCTGTCTTTCTTTCTTGACCATCACAAGTTCTTACTTATAAAAAATATGTTTAAGGTCAGTTAAAATACTTTTAGTTTAGCCTTACTATCCACCTAGTCATGTACTTTCTTAAAGCCATTCATCCTTACTTGTGTATCTTCTTTGTTTGATTTACTCTTTGAAAAACACTTGCTGCTGTTTTCAATGTTTCCATTATCTTCATGACATTTTCTTCCAACATTAATTTCTTTTCTCTAAATTCTGAAATTTTGTTTTTGTCATGCTGAGCACTTCTCAAGTGAAAGATGGTCTTCAACATTTTCAATTGTAGCCTATCTACTACAAAACATTTACTTCCTAGGTCTATCCTACTAGAACTTGAGCTTGGTTCTTCTTGATTACATTTTTCTTATTTGCTGATACTTTCAGTGTTTCTGTCATTTTCAAGGCATTCCCTTTCAACATTATTCTATTACTTTGTTATGCTGGAAAGTGGAAACGTTTCAGATGAAAAAAATTGTCTTTCGCATTTTCATCTTATACTTCTAACTTGTTTTCTTTTTTTTTGTTTTTCTTACAGTGAAACCTTAGTGTGAATGGTCTAAAACTCTAAATCATAGAAATAAATACATGGTTTATGTCATAGAAAGAGTCAATAGAAACCATTTTTATTAAATCATGCAGAATTTTAGGGATTTACAAAAAAAAGCCAAACATTATCAAATAAATGTCTTATGGTTCATTTAAAAAACAACTTTCACATCAATTTTCTTTCATTCATAAATTTATTTTAAGGACTTAATAAAAATTCCAGAAGCTAGATCTAGCTGCTTGCTCTCATTGTTCAGTCTGTTTTTTTGTACAACCTTGACATTTGAATTTTTCTTTTGCACTGCAAGCCTTCACTCTTTTATAGCCTATAATGTGAGTTCTGACAGAATCTCTTAAACATTCTAGTTGAAAGGAAAACCTGTGAGAAATTTCCTGCTGAATTTAAATTCTGAAAAACATTTTTCAATCATAAAATAAAATTTCTAGCCACCATTAGGATTCAAACTTGAGAATTCTTATTTTAGCATCCAGATAATTTTTACCAATTAATGAAAAATAAATCAAAGATTTAATGGAATATTGCAACTAAAAGGCTGGCAATAAAAAAATGAATTTAAATTTCTAGCCACCATTAGGATTCAAGCTTGAGAATTCTTATTTCAGCAGTCAGATAATAATTTATACCAATATTGTAACTAAAATGGCTGGTAATGGAAACAGAAATGAATTTGCCTTCAGATTTTGTGATTTAATTTTTAAAAAAAACAACAGAAGGGCATGAATGTCGAACAACAAAAACAAAATATATTTCACCTGACATGTGCCCACCACATCCTCAGTGCCAGGTGATAATTCAAGATGTCCAAAATTAGGTTGTCCTCAGCATATAATCACTCCTCACCCATCAGTGGCCATGGTAAGTGTTGTGTGCAGTGCATGATGTATGAACTTATACTTTCTCAAGAAGATGACCATTGATTGGCTGGTGCCTGACCATCTGGCTGAGCACTGCTTTAGGTTTATCAATATCTAATAGAGGGTTTAAGATTCCTGCTGGTAAAGTTACTTATGCACCAGTATTTTGGATGGGGACCTCTGAAGGTTATGAAAAAAAACACAGAATAGATAAGAACGCTTAAGTGTTTCTCAATTTCCTCAACATTTGTGTGTCATTCTGTATTCCAATCTTCCTGTTGGTTTCTCTGAACTTTTTCCTATTTAATTAAGATTAGATTAAATATTAAATTAGTAAATTTAGAGTTGTATTAAAAAATCTAATAATACGCACATTTTTACAAGTATTTTTCAGTTTCCCTTCAAGACAAGAGTCAAGGATAAAAGATCAAGTGGTAACCATAGTAGCCTAACTAGTTTACATATCACTTTCAGTAAATTATTCTCATTTTGATTTAGAAAGTTTGTTTTCAGCTTGTGAAAGCTTAAGTGGTATATGGATACATAAGATAAGGAGATCATACAAGTAGGTTATCATTTTTTAAATGGATATCTGAAGTTCAACATTTAGTTAATAATTGCTAATTATACTATATATCAAATTAAAAATTATTAAACACAAACTTCTAAGTGGCCCCTAGAGGCCAGTCTAATTCACACATAGTATTAATTTCAGATGAAGTTCCACCTTCAAATAAGAACATGGATGACATCTATTGAGAACTCAACATATCACCGAGATTAAAGTGGAATTGTTTAAACTTATTGATTGATTTATTAAACCATTGTTGAATGTGTATTATATGAGTCTTGTTTGTGGATGATAGAATGTTGTTCATCTTGTCTGTGCCTGTTTGAAAATGTATTAAGTTGTCTCCCTTAAGTTTAGTTCTTTAATCTATTGTAGTTTTTTTTTGGTACAAATCTCAATGATAATAGTTCTAATTCTTTAAATTTGAAAGTTTAATTTCAGATGAGGTTGTTCCCATTTGAAGTCTCAGCAAGAACACTGATGAACTCAACATGTCACTGGGATGTTTTGATTAAGGTGGAGTTATTTTAAAGTTATTAGACTGTGTTTAAAATGTATATATGTTGTCTTGTTTATGTCAAGTTCTGTTTTTGTTCTTCTTGTTCTGTTCATGTTTTATGGACCTGTCCAAAGTTTTGTTTTGTGGATGTCTGACTGACTTAGTTCTATAATATATTTTAGTTTTCTGGTTTTAATCCCTATGATAATAATTCTAATTCTTTGAGTTTGAAAGTATAATTTCAGATGATGTTGTTCCCATTCCAAGTCTTAGCAAGAAGATTGATGAAGACATCACTGGGATGCTGTGATTAAGGTGGAGTTAGTTTTAAAATATTAGACCGTATTTTATGTCACCTGGTTTGTGTCTAGTTTTGGTTTTGTTCATCTTGTTCTGTTAATGTTTGTGGACGTGTCCAAAGACTTGTTTTTATCTTGTTTTTGTTTGTCAGACTGCTGTTTATTAAGTTGTCCCATTTAGTTTAGTTTATGATAATAATTCTAATTCTTTGAGTTTGAAAGTATAATTTCAGATGATGTTCCCATTCCAAGTCTTAGCAAGAAGATTGATGAAAACGTCCATAGAGAAATCAACATGTCACTGGGATGCTGTGATTAAGGTGGAGTTAGTTTTAAATTATTAGAGCATAGTCTAATGTCTTATGTCATTTTGTTTGTGTCTAGTTTTGTTTTTCTTCATCCTAGTCTGTTCATGTTTTGATTTGACAATACATTTCCACCGTGACTTATTCTATGTTGACCTGACAATACACTTCCGCTGTGACTTATTTTATGTTGACCTACAATACACTTCCGCTGTGACTTATTCTATGTTGACCTGACAATACACTTCCGCCGTGACTTATTCTATGTTGACCGGACAATACACTTCCGCCGTGACTTATTCTATGTTGACCTGACAATACACTTCCGCTGTGACTTGTTCTATGTTGACCTGACAATAAACTTCCGTCACATTTAGGGAGACAGACTGTTTGTGACATGGGGTGTAGGGTGATGGGAAAAGTGAATTGACAGCCATATTCTTTAGAATAGTCAGAAGCCTTAAAGGTGATTTGACAATAATATTCTTTAGAATAGTCAAAAGCTTTAAATTCCCATCTACCTAGCTCATGTATGGCTCCTCGTGCCACACCCCGGACAACAGTCTTGGCTGACTGTCTAAATACATGAGCGAAATCTGTTTTTTACTAATCAAAATGTTCAGTGTCAAATTTACTACCTTTTTTTTTAAAAGGATATATTTTTTTTTTAAATGATGCTTTATGTTTTTATTTGTATAAAAGATGGAAATGTCTTAGTATGTTTATACATTTTAAAATTCAAAAGTTGAGCGCTTATAACTGCTCGTTGAAAAATGACACATATTAAAGACCGACTTTCCAATTTTAATTTCTAATTTTCCAATCTGTCTTCATTTTTGTAATTCTATGCTTATTTTATTTAATATGAATTAATCTTGAAATCACTGGTAATGGATATAAAATGCTTTCTATTGGCATGTGTCTCTAATAGCCTTTGTTCACGAGTGGCTCAGATATTGGGACTGGCGGAACTGTTATCATTAACATGAGTAGCTTAAATTAGTAAAGCTTCTTGTAGGAGAAGGTCATTAGCTTTGGAAAACTTTGAATCCAAACCTGTGCTACCTTGCAAAATACCTCAAAATAAGAATTTGAATTCCTCCCAGAAGAAAAATCAGGAGCTGGTGACACATAGACAGTTTGGAGCACAGAGTGCAATTAATTTTTTTTTTCCTATGGCCATAGTGTTATTAAGGAATAGAAAAAAATGAAATCAGTAATTTAACAATAACAATATTTTCTTGTTTTGATAAAACATTGTCATGAAGGCCAAGTTGTAATTTAAAATATTAAATTAAATTAAATTCTGTTCAAGGTTGCCAGGTTTTCTAATGACGTTGCAAACATCCAGTGATCACGCATGTAATGTTTGATAGAAAAGTATTTAATTGGTTAGGCAATTATTAAAGGTCAAGACAGGCATGAAGGCTGAATAAAGAAGTGGAGTCTAATATCCTCAGTCGTGGATTGAATCTGGCAAGACGTATATTATTCTCGAGTTATAATTACCAGTTTTATACCTATACTAAATCTATTAGTTAATTTAAATATTTCGTATTCTTGATACAGTTTAATTTGTAAAAGCTGTATTATATGTTCCTTTTTTCAAGTTAGGAATTAAAATTTTCTGTGTTTGAATCAAAAGGATCTTCTTCATTGAATCTAACAGTTAACATTTAGATCTAGACATTATATTGAATCCCCGGCACGTCACAGTCTCATTCTATCAGCTGACATCAAGTAAAGCTTAACTCATCTTATCAGCTGACTACTTCAAGTAAAACTAAACCTGTTACATGTTCAGGCATCTACAGCTGTGACAATTAGATAATAATTTTTTTGAAAATTTCTACAAATGTATTAGATATTAAATGGTTTTGAAAATTTCTACAAATGTATTAGATATTAAATTGTTTTGAAAATTTCTACAAATGTATTAAAAAGAGATATTAAATTAATAAAATGATACTTCTTTTGTTTGTTATTACATTATATTATATTTGTTTTTATTATAATATATAATATAACTCATATTGCAAACATATAGTTGGTATTTAGTTACACACATAAAAAGAAAGTAAAACATTACTTTTAAATTTAACATTTCATTAGTTATTAATCATTTTGCCATCTTAAATAATTGTTAAAAAAAATAACAAAATGATCAATATGCAGTACACAATGAAAGTTTATTAATAATTAGCGAAATGAAAAAAAAATCAATATTAATTACAAAGATGTCTGTAGGTAGGTAAAAAACAAATACAAATCAAATAAATTAACCAAAATAAAATCATCCCTTCCACCACCCCCCCTCCAAAAAAAAAATAAATGGGGGGGAATACTGCTATTAGCTTTGTAATTAAAATTAACCAATCTGTTCGAAAAATGCGGCAAATTTATTTGCCAATTTCTAGTAGGTTCGATGTGAAAGTATACTTTGGTTTTCTAAAGCTTTAATGTTTTGTTTGGTGTAATGCACAAATAGTAAGATAAATTTCCTTTTGGATAACAAAAAGTATTGTAATTATTATTATTATGTTAGAAATGAAGGATTAGTCATTGTCTGGCGCTGCCAGGGTCGAGTTTCGCTAAAGAGAAACAAAATTCATCATAGTCCCTTTAACAGTTTCCACTCAGGAATTTTCAGGAATGTTGCAGGTCTGCAGCAGTACCGCCCTCTGACAGACAACGAGAATGTTCCCAGAAATGTTAAGGGCCTAGAAGGTGTCTGTGAGGTCAGTTGTTATTATACCTTCGGTTGATGTAACAATGCGGTATATTGTTATTTTGGACAATTTCCATAGACGCTTAATCTCTAAGCCTAGGTTCCCATATTTTCTTTGTTTTTCTGATGGTTCATCAATTATTGCACGTAAAACATCAATAGCTTGAAAGCGACTACGCTTATTGTCAATACTAGTACTTCGACATTGCATTATGAAATCATTGAATCAGTCCACTGAAAACACAAAAAAATATTGTGCAATATGTGCCAAACTTAGATTGTGTGTAGTTTTAGGGTTGGAATTAGAGCATTCAGCAAATATATAGCGTAACTATAAATTTTCTTGGAGACGACCCGGAAATTCTACCGAATTATTTAAAAAAAGAAAATAACTGGAAAAAATATCATATAGTATTAATATTACCCCATGACCCCTCCCCTGCTAAAACCGAAAACGGAAAAAAATCGACACTATCAGCCATGTAAACACAGCATAATGACAGGAAGGTAAACAAAAGAGTTTCGCTAAAGAGAAACAAAATTCATCGTGTCAGTCTTAGGGTAGTTACTTGAGTAATGTCTCTACTTTTAATCTTCTTGCTAGTGTCAGTCTTACGGTAGTTACTTGAGTAATGTCTCTACTTTTAATCTTCTTGCTAGTGTCAGTCTTACGGTAGTTACTTGAGTAATGTCTCTACTTTTTATCTCCTTGCTAGTGTCAGTCTTACGGTAGTTACTTGAGTAAAGACTTTACTTTTGATCTTCTTGCTAGTGTCAGTCTTACGGTAGTTACTTGAGTAATGTCTCTACTTTTCATCTCCTTGCTTGTGTCAGTCTTATAGTAGTTACTTGAGTAACGTCTTTACTTTTCATCTCCTTGCTAGTGAGTTTTTAGGTAGATACTTGAGTAATGTCTCTACTTTTGATCTCCGTGCTAGTGTCAGTTTTACGTTAGTTACTTGAGTAATGTTTCTACTTTTCATCTCTTTGCTAGTGTAAGTCTTACAGTAGTTACTTGAGTAATGTCTCTACTTCTCATCTCCTTGCTAGTGTCAGTCTAACGGTAGTATTTGAGTAATGTCTCTACTTTTCATCTCTTTGCTAGTGTCAGTCTTACAATAGTTACTTAAGTATTGTCTCTACTTTTCATCTCCTTGCTAGTGTCAGTCTTACGGTAGTTACTTGAGTAATGACTCTACTTTTCATCTCCTTGCTAGTGTCAGTCTTACAGTAATTACTTTATTTATTTTTTTTTTTACTTTTCATCACCTTGCTAGTGAGTTTTTAGGTAGTTACTTGAGTAATGTCTCTACTTTTTATCCCATTGCTAGTGTCAGCCTAACGGTAGTTACTTGAGTAATGTCTCTACTTTTTTTCTCCTTGCTAGTGTCAGTCTTACGGTAGTTACTTGAGTAATGTCTCTACTTTTCATCTCCTTGCTAGTGTCAGTCTTACAGTAGTTACTTCAGTAATGTCTTTACTTTTCATCTCCTTGCTAGTGAGTTTTTAGGTAGTTACTTGAGTAATGTCTCTTCTTTTCATCTCCTTGCTAGTGTCAGTCTTACTGTAGTTACTTGAGTAATGTCTCTACTTTTTATCTCCTTGCTAGTGTCAAACTTATGGTAGTTACTCGAGTAATGTCTCTACATTTCATCTCCTTGCTAGTGTCAGTCTTAAGGTAGTTACTTGAGTAATGTCTCTACTTTTGATCTCCTTGCTATTGTCAGTCTTACGGTAGTTACTTGAGTAATGTCTCTACTTTTGATCTCCTTGCTAGTGTCAGTCTTACGGTAGTTACTTGAGTAATGTCTCTACTTTTGATCTTTCTGCTAGTGTCAGTCTTACAGTAGTTACTTGAGTAATGTCTCTACTTTTCATCTCCTTGCTAGTGTTAGTCTTACGGTAGTTACTTGAGTAATGTCTCTACTTTTCATCTCCTTGCTAGTGTTAGTCTTACGGTAGTTACTTGAGTAATGTCTCTACTTGTTATCTCGTTGCTAGTGTCAGTTCTAAGGTAGTTTCTTGAGTAATGTCTCTACTTTTCGTCTCCTTGCTAGTGTCAGTCTTAAGGTAGTTACTTAAGTAATGTCTCTACTTTTTATCTCCTTGCTAGTGAGTTTTAAGTAGTTACTTGAGTAATGTCTCTACTTTTTATCTCATTGCTAGTGTCAGCCTTACAGTAGTTACTTGAGTTATGTCTCTACTTTTCATCTCCTTGCTAAACTCAGTCTTACGGTAGTTACTTGAGTAATGTCTCTACTTTTGATCTCCTTGCTAGTGTCAGTCTTACGGTAGTTACTTGAGTAATGTCTCTACTTTTCATCTCCTTGCTAGTGTCAGTCTTGCGGTAGTTACTTTAGTAATGTCTCTACTTTTCATCTCTTCACTAGTGTTAGTTTTACGGTAGTTACTTGAGTAAAGACTTTACTTTTGATCTTCCTGCTAGTGTCAGTCTTACAGTAGTTAAATGAGTAATGTCTCTACTTTTCATCTCCTTGCTAGTGTCAGTCTTACAGTAGTTACTTGAGTAATGTCTTTACTTTTGATCTCCGTGCTAGTGTCAGTTTTACGTTAGTTACTTGAGTAATGTTTCTACTTTTCATCTCTTTGCTAGTGTCAGTCTTACAGTAGTTACTTGAGTAATGTCTCTACTTTTCATCTCTTTGCTAGTGTCAGTCTTACAATAGTTACTTAAGTATTGTCTCTTCTTTTCATATCCTTGCTAGTGTCAGTCTTACGGTAGTTACTTGAGTAATGTCTCTACTTTTGATCTCATTTCTAGTGTCAGTTCTAAGGTAGTTTCTTGAGTAATGTCTCTACTTTTCGTCTCTCTGCTAGTGTCAGTCTTAAGGTAGTTACTTGAGTAATGTCTCTACTTTTAATCTTCTTGCTAGTGTCAGTTCTACGGTAGTTACTTGAGTAATGTCTCTACTTTTTATCTCCTTGCTAGTGTCAGTCTTACGGTAGTTACTTGAGTAAAGACTTTACTTTTGATCTTCTTGCTAGTGTCAGTCTTACGGTAGTTACTTGAGTAATGTCTCTACTTTTGATCTCCATGCTAGTGTCAGTCTTACGGAAGTTACTTGAGTAATATCTCTACTTTTCATCTCCTTGCTTGTGTCAGTCTTATAGTAGTTACTTGAGTAACGTCTTTACTTTTCATCTCCTTGCTAGTGAGTTTTTAGGTAGTTACTTGAGTAATGTCTCTACTTTTCATCTCCTTGCTAGTGTCAGTCCTACGGTAGTTACTTGAGTAATGTCTTTACTTTTGATCTCCGTGCTAGTGTCAGTTTTACGTTAGTTACTTGAGTAATGTTTCTACTTTTCATCTCTTTGCTAGTGTCAGTCTTACAGTAGTTACTTGAGTAATGTCTCTACTTTTCATCTCCTTGCTAGTGTCAGTCTAACGGTAGTATTTGAGTAATGTCTCTACTTTTCATCTCTTTTCTAGTGTCAGTCTTACAATAGTTACTTAAGTATTGTCTCTACTTTTCATCTCCTTGCTAGTGTCAGTCTTATGGTAGTTACTTGAGTAATGTCTCTACTTTTCATCTCCTTGCTAGTGTCAGTCTTACGGTAGTTACTTGAGTAATGTCTCTACTTTTCATCTCCTTGCTAGTGTCAGTCTTACAGTAGTTACTTGAGTAATGTCTTTACTTTTCATCTCCTTGCTAGTGAGTTTTTAGGTAGTTACTTAAGTAATATCTCTTCTTTTCATCTCCTTTCTAGTGTCAGTCTTACTGTAGTTACTTGAGTAATGTCTCTACTTTTTATCTCCTTGCTAGTGTCAAACTTATGGTAGTTACTCGAGTAATGTCTCTACATTTCATCTCCTTGCTAGTGTCAGTCTTAAGGTAGTTACTTGAGTAATGTCTCTACTTTTGATCTGTTTGCTATTGTCAGTCTTACGGTAGTTACTTGAGTAATGTCTCTACTTTTGATCTCCTTGCTAGTGTTAGTCTTACGGTAGTTACTTGAGTAATGTCTCTACTTTTGATCTTTCTGCTAGTGTCAGTCTTACAGTAGTTACTTGAGTAATGTCTCTACTTTTCATCTCCTTGCTAGTGTTAGTCTTACGGTAGTTACTTGAGTAATGTCTCTACTTTTCATCTCCTTGCTAGTAATAGTCTTACGGTAGTTACTTGAGTAATGTCTCTACTTGTTATCTCGTTGCTAGTGTCAGTTCTAAGGTAGTTTCTTGAGTAATGTCTCTACTTTTCGTCTCCTTGCTAGTGTCAGTCTTAAGGTAGTTACTTAAGTAATGTCTCTACTTTTAATCTTCTTGCTAGTGTCAGTTCTTCGGTAGTTACTTGAGTAAAGACTTTACTTTTGATCTTCCTGCTAGTGTCAGTCTTACAGTAGTTACTTGAGTAATGTCTCTACTTTTCATCTCCTTGCTAGTGTCAGTCTTACGGTAGTTACTTGAGTAATGTCTCTACTTTTCATCTCCTTGCTAGTGTCAGTCTTGCGGTAGTTACTTTAGTAATGTCTCTACTTTTCATCTCTTCACTAGTGTTAGTTTTACGGTAGTTACTTGAGTAAAGACTTTACTTTTGATCTTCCTGCTAGTGTCAGTCTTACAGTAGTTACTTGAGTAATGTCTCTACTTTTCATCTCCTTGCTAGTGTCAGTCTTGCGGTAGTTACTTGAGTAATGTTTCTACTTTTCATCTCTTTGCTAGTGTCAGTCTTACGGTAGTTACTTGAGTAATGTCTCTACTTTTGATCTCATTGCTAGTGTCAGTTCTAAGGTAGTTTCTTGAGTAATGTCTCTACTTTTCGTCTCCTTGCTAGTGTCAGTCTTAAGGTAGTTACTTGAGTAATGTCTCTACTTTTAATCTTCTTGCTAGTGTCAGTTCTACGGTAGTTACTTGCGTAATGTCTCTACTTTTGATCTCCTTGCTAGTGTCAGGCTTACGGTAGTTACTTAAGTAAGGACTTTACTTTTGATCTTCTTGCTAGTGTCAGTCTTACGGTAGTTACTTGAGTAATATCTCTACTTTTCATCTCCTTGCTAGTGTCAGTCTTATAGTAGTTACTTGAAAAACGTCTTTACTTTTCATCTCCTTGCTAGTGAGTTTTTAGGTAGTTACTTGAGTAATGTCTCTACTTCTAATCTTCTTGCTAGTGTAAGTTCTACGGTAGTTACTTGAGTAATGTCTCTACTTTTCATCTCCTTGCTAGTGTCAGTCTTACGGTAGTTACTCGAGTAATGTCTCTACATTTCATCTCCTTGCTAGTGTCAGTCTTAAGGTAGTTACTTGAGTAATGTCTCTACTTTTGATCTCCTTGCTATTGTCAGTCTTACGGTAGTTACTTGAGTAATGTCTCTACTTTTGATCTCCTTGCTAGTGTTAGTCTTACGGTAGTTACTTGAGTAATGTCTCTACTTTTGATCTTTCTGCTAGTGTCAGTCTTACAGTAGTTACTTGAGTAATGTCTCTACTTTTCATCTCCTTGCTAGTGTTAGTCTTACGGTAGTTACTTGAGTAATGTCTCTACTTTTCATCTCCTTGCTAGTAATAGTCTTACGGTAGTTACTTGAGTAATGTCTCTACTTGTTATCTCGTTGCTAGTGTCAGTTCTAAGGTAGTTTCTTGAGTAATGTCTCTACTTTTCGTCTCCTTGCTAGTGTCAGTCTTGCGGTAGTTACTTTAGTAAAGTAACTACTTTTCATCTCTTCACTAGTGTTAGTTTTACGGTAGTTACTTGAGTAAAGACTTTACTTTTGATCTTCCTGCTAGTGTCAGTCTTACAGTAGTTAGTTGAGTAATGTCTCTACTTTTCATCTCCTTGCTAGTGTCAGTCTTACAGTAGTTACTTAAGTAATGTCTTTACTTTTGATCTCCTTGCTAGTGTCAGTTTTACGTTAGTTATTTGAGTAATGTTTCTACTTTTCATCTCTTTGCTAGTGTCAGTCTTACAGTAGTTACTTAAGTAATGTCTTTACTTTTTATCTCCTTGCTAGTGAGTTTTAAGTAGTTACTTGAGTAATGTCTCTACTTTTGATCTCCTTGCTAGTGTCAGTCTTACGGTAGTTACTTGAGTAATGTCTCTACTTTTCATCTCCTTGCTAGTGTCAGTCTTGCGGTAGTTACTTGAGTAATGTTTCTACTTTTCATCTCTTTGCTAGTGTCAGTCTTACGGTAGTTACTTGAGTAATGTCTTTACTTTTGATCTCATTGCTAGTGTCAGTTCTAAGGTAGTTTCTTGAGTAATGTCTCTACTTTTCGTCTCCTTGCTAGTGTCAGTCTTAAAGTTAGTTACTTGAGTAATGTCTCTACTTTTAATCTCCTTGCTAGTGAGTTTTTAGGTAGTTACTTGAGTAATGTCTCTACTTTTCATCTCCTTGCTAGTGTCAGTCCTACGGTAGTTACTTGAGTAATGTTTTTACTTTTGATCTCCGTGCTAGTGTCAGTTTTACGTTAGTTACTTGAGTAATGTTTCTACTTTTCATCTCTTTGCTAGTGTCAGTCTTACAGTAGTTACTTGAGTAATGTCTCTACTTTTCATCTCCTTGCTAGTGTCAGTCTAACGGTAGTTACTTGAGTAATGTCTCTACTTTTCATCTCTTTGCTAGTGTCAGTCTTACAATAGTTACTTAAGTATTGTCTCTACTTCTCATCTCCTTGCTAGTGTCAGTCTTACGGTAGTTACTTGAGTAATGTCTCTACTTCTAATCTTCTTGCTAGTGTTAGTTCTACGGTAGTTACTTGAGTAATGTCTCTACTTTTCATCTCCTTGCTAGTGTCAGTCTTACGGTAGTTACTCGAGTAATGTCTCTACATTTCATCTCCTTGCTAGTGTCAGTCTTAAGGTAGTTACTTGAGTAATGTCTCTACTTTTGATCTGTTTGCTATTGTCAGTCTTACGGTAGTTACTTGAGTAATGTCTCTACTTTTGATCTCCTTGCTAGTGTTAGTCTTACGGTAGTTACTTGAGTAATGTCTCTACTTTTGATCTTTCTGCTAGTGTCAGTCTTACAGTAGTTACTTGAGTAATGTCTCTACTTTTCATCTCCTTGCTAGTGTTAGTCTTACGGTAGTTACTTGAGTAATGTCTCTACTTTTCATCTCCTTGCTAGTAATAGTCTTACGGTAGTTACTTGAGTAATGTCTCTACTTGTTATCTCGTTGCTAGTGTCAGTTCTAAGGTAGTTTCTTGAGTAATGTCTCTACTTTTCGTCTCCTTGCTAGTGTCAGTCTTAAGGTAGTTACTTAAGTAATGTCTCTACTTTTAATCTTCTTGCTAGTGTCAGTTCTTCGGTAGTTACTTGAGTAAAGACTTTACTTTTGATCTCCTTGCTAGTGTCAGTTTTACGTTAGTTACTTGAGTAATGTTTCTACTTTTCATCTCTTTGCTAGTGTCAGTCTTACAGTAGTTACTTAAGTAATGTCTTTACTTTTTATCTCCTTGCTAGTGAGTTTTAAGTAGTTACTTGAGTAATGTCTCTACTTTTGATCTCCTTGCTAGTGTCAGTCTTACGGTAGTTACTTGAGTAATGTCTCTACTTTTCATCTCCTTGCTAGTGTCAGTCTTGCGGTAGTTACTTGAGTAATGTTTCTACTTTTCATCTCTTTGCTAGTGTCAGTCTTACGGTAGTTACTTGAGTAATGTCTCTACTTTTGATCTCATTGCTAGTGTCAGTTCTAAGGTAGTTTCTTGAGTAATGTCTCTACTTTTCGTCTCCTTGCTAGTGTCAGTCTTAAGGTAGTTACTTGAGTAATGTCTCTACTTTTAATCTTCTTGCTAGTGTCAGTTCTACGGTAGTTACTTGCGTAATGTCTCTACTTTTTATCTCCGTGCTAGTGTCAGGCTTACGGTAGTTACTTAAGTAAAGACTTTACTTTTGATCTTCTTGCTAGTGTCAGTCTTACGGTAGTTACTTGAGTAATGTCTCTACTTTTGATCTCCATGCTAGTGTCAGTCTTACGGAAGTTACTTAAGTATTGTCTCTACTTTTCATCTCCTTGCTAGTGTCAGTCTTACGGTAGTTACTTGAGTAATGTCTCTACTTCTAATCTTCTTGCTAGTGTAAGTTCTACGGTAGTTACTTGAGTAATGTCTCTACTTTTGATCTCCATGCTAGTGTCAGTGTTACGGTAGTTACTTGAGTATGGTTTCTAATTTTTATCTCCTTAATAGTGACAGTCTTACAGTAGTTACTTGAGTAATGTCTCTACTTTTCATCTCCTTGTTAGTGTCATTCTTACGGTAGTTACTTGAGTAATGTCTCTACTTTCTATCTCCTTGCTAGAGTCAGTCTTACGGTAGTTACTTGAGTAATGTCTCTACTTTTCATCTCCTTGCTAAAGTCAGTTTTACGGCAGTTACTTGAGTAATGTCTCTACATTTGATCTCCTTGCTAGTGTCAGTCTTACGGTAGTTACTTGAGTAATGTCTCTACTTTACATCTCCTTGCTAGTGTCAGTCTTACTGTAGTTACTTAAGTAATGTCTCTACTTTTCATCTCCTTGCTAGTGTCAATCTTACGGTAGCTACTTGAATAATGTCTCTACTTTTCATCTCCTTGCTAGTAACAGTCTTACGGTAGTTACTTAAGTAAAGACTTTACTTTTGATCTTCCTGCTAGTGTCAGTCTTACAGTAGTTACTTGAGTAATGTCTCTACTTTTCATCTCCTTGCTAGTGTCAGTCTTACAGTAGTTACTTGAGTAATCTCTTTACTTTTGATCTCCTTGCTAGTGAGTTTTAGGTAGTTACTTGAGTAATGTCTCTACTTTTTATCTCATTGCTAGTGTCAGCCTTACGGTAGTTACTTGAGTTACTTTGAGAATCTGTCAAATGGCTGTGTGAAGCGTCTAGTGTGGTAGCTTGACTTGTTGCCACCGCTGGCTAGCATCTGTGAAAGGGGAGCAGTTTTGTAAGTCTCTCTTGCCAGTACATAGCCTCTCCACAGCAAGTCCTATGCAGTACCTCCTCGTGGTGGCAGATGGAAACTGAGGCTGCGAAGCCTCAGGCTAAACTGCAAGGGTCTCGGAGGAGGTTTGGCCCCAAGATGTGAGGCAGGCATGGCCCGTCGGCGTGCGGACACGCCCTGTTGCCCACAAACCAAACCCCTAGCTATAGGTCAATAGCCTCACTGCCTTGTGTGTGTGTCCCTGTAAGGTCTAAGGCTAAGGGAGTAAACCCTAACAGAAAATCCGGTCCTGGAGCCCCGTAGGCGGGGGGACAGTAGTAAGACTACTGCTCTCTGGCAAACTCCTGCAGCCACCTGTCCCCAAATTGTGATGGCTCGCCATCCCTTTGGACCCGGTCAGTATGGAAGAGAGGCGTGTGCTGACGTGTGGGCAGCCCAGCACTCGCAAATTTACCGCCCAGGCTTTCCCCCAGCAATGGAGAGGTCACTCCATCTCTGACAGTAATGTCTTTGGAAAAACACGGAGAGTGGTAGTTACCGGTTATAAGTTCCTAGCTGATTGGCGTAAGCTGGAACGCCAGGGACCACTCTTGACGGTAGGAGGGGCTTTTTAGCCTCACTGGATAGCTACTGCCTGCCTTAAGCCGAGCAGCCCTCGGACAGTAAAGTGCTATCCCGCCACAGCTTGCCGCACCACTGGGTGCTTGGTGCTAAGACAAAATCAAAAAGCAAGCTGCTCACCCGCACCTGCAAATACAATCAAAAGAAAACCCTCAAAATTAATGCGTTTAGCAAGCTGGAACATACGGACAATGTGTCCTGGCTTCAATACTGACCCTGAACTAGTCACAGACATGCGTCAAACAGCTATCATCGACAGAGAACTCAGCAGACTAAACATTGATGTGGCCTGCCTGCAAGAAACCAGACTGGCAGACAGCGGATCTCTCACAGAAAGCAACTATACATTCTACTGGCAAGGAAAACCAGAACAAAGCCCTAGAATACATGGCGTCGGCTTCGCAATAAGAAACAGTCTCGTCCCCTGCATCGCGATGTTTCCCATTGGCAATGAAAGAGTATCACACATGAAATTTGCATCACCGCAAGGCAAAGTTAATATAATCTGTGCTTACTCACCAACCCTTGCTGCACCGGAAGAGGACAAAGACAGATTCTATCAAGCTCTAGAGGACGTAATTAAAAGTATTCCAAAATCCGAGCACCTCTATATAAATGGAGACTTTAATGCCCGTGTTGGTGGTGGAAATGATGCATGGCCACAATGCTTGGGACCTCATGGTGTTGGCAAAATCAATGACAATGGCCAAAGGCTACTCGAGTTTTGTAGCTCTCATGAACTGTGTGTAACAAATACATTCTTCTCTGGCAAGGAACGCCATAAAGTCTCTTGGCAGCACCCACGCTCAAAAAGGTGGCACCAGCTTGACCTCTGCATCACCCGAAGGATGGATCTGAAAAGTGTCATCCACACCCGTTCATACCATAGTGCGGACTGCAACTCAGACCATTCACTAGTGCTAAGCAAAATCAAACTACTTCTCAAGAAGGCTTATACTTCTACTCAACCCAGAACTAGGCGAATTAACGTCAACCATGTAGGTGACCCAGAGAAGTGTGCACTCTTTGGCAAGCTTTTGAACAGTTCAATCCCCTCGTTAAGTAATGAAGAAGACATCTCTATCAGATGGGAGAAATTAAGAGATGTAATCTACAGTTCGGCAATCACCGCCTTTGGGACTCAAAAACACAAAAATGTAGACTGGTTTGAGGCAAATCTAGCACAAATGGAACCTTGCATCGAGAAAAAGCGATCTGCACAACTCGCTCTCAAGACAAAGCCAAGTCCAAGATCTTTGGAGGCCTTCAAAAGTGCTAATAAAGAGGCGAAACAAATGGCTAGAAAATGTGCTAACACCTTTTGGAGGGATACCTGCAACAGAATCCAAGACAGTCTCCACGCAGGAAATAGCAAAGCTCTATTTGATGGCATTAAAGCGGCCCTGGGTCCAACAGTGTCTAAGCCTGCCCCCCTTCTATCCAAATCAGGAGAAAAAATTACTGATCAAACCAAGCAGCTAGAACGTTGGACAGAACACTACCTCGAAGTCTATGCCACACAGAACACAGTAGACGATGTCGCCCTGGCTTCTCTACCAGATCTTCCAGTACTGGAATGCCTAGATGATCTTCCGAGCCTCAGTGACCTTAAAAAAGCAATTAACTGCATAAAAAATAGAAAATCTCCTGGGAGTGATGGTATCCCAGTGGAAGTAGTGAAAGTCAACGAATCACTCCTGCTCCCTGAACTCTATATTCTCCTCTGCCGCTGTTGGGAAACAGGTCATGTCCCACAGGACATGCGTGACGCAACTATAGTCACAATATACAAGAACAAAGGGGATCGGAGTGACTGCAACAATTACAGGGGTATCTCTCTCCTCAGTATAGTGGGCAAGATCTTTGCTAGAGTGGCACTATCCAGGCTGCAAGTGATAGCTTCTAGAGTCTACCCAGAGTCTCAGTGTGGATTCAGAAGTGGTAGATCCACTGTAGACATGATATCTTCTCTACGACTACTGCAGGAGAAATTCAGAGAGAGAGACAGACCCCTTTACATCGTTTTTGTTGATCTGACTAAAGCTTTTGACATGGTCAGCAGAAGTGGCCTTTTCAAACTCTTGAGGAAAATAGGTTGCCCTCCCAAACTACTGCAGTTCATTGAGTGTTTTCACGAGGAAACTAAATGCACTGTCAAATTCAATGGAGCCCAATCAGCACCTTTTGAGGTTTGCAGTGGTGTCAAGCAGGGATGTGTGCTCGCACCTACTCTGTTTGGCATATTCTTCTCCTGTCTACTGCATTATGCGTACAACGACATAAACGAAGGTGTGTTTCTCCATACAAGATCCTCTGGAAAACTATTTAATGTTTCAAGGCTGCGGGCAAAAACCAAGGTTAGGAAGCTACTCGTCAGGGAACTCCTGTATGCTGATGATGCAGCTATTGTGGCTGATTCTGATATTCAGCTACAGTGCCTGGTTGACAAATTATCTGCTGCTTGCCAGAAGTTCGGCTTAAACATCAGTCAAAGCAAGACTAAGATACTTGTCCAAAACACAAACACTGCACCTCAAGTAAGCATTAATGGCCAACCACTAGAAATTGTTGATCACTTTTGTTACCTTGGCTCCATCATATCCAACAACACTCTACTGGATAAAGACATAAACAACAGGATAGCCAAGGCAATGGCCACCATGTCACGGCTGCAGAAAAGAGTCTGGGACAACATATTGCTGACTAACAGTACTAAAGCCCTAGTCTACCGGACCTGTGTGTTGAGCACCTTGCTGTACGGAAGTGAAACATGGTCAACCTACTCATGGCAGGAAAAAAAGCTGAATGTTTTCCACCTCCGATGCCTAAGGCGGATCTTTAAAATAAGGTGGCAAGATAAGATAACCAATGAGGAAGTGCTACAAAGAGCAGGGTGCCAGGACATCCGCTCTGTTATCAGCAGCAGACGCCTTGGCTGGCTTGGCCACGTTCGTAGAATGCCAGAAGGTCGACTTCCACAGGACATCCTGTATGGCGATCTAATAGAAGGCAGGAGAGCCGCTGGTCGCCCACTTTTACGTTATACGGATGTATGCAAACGCGACATGAAGCTCTTCAAAATCGACACTGGCAACTGGGAAGAGGTGGCACTGGACAGATCTTCATGGAGAGAGAGCATAAAGGAAGGGTCAAAGATTGCAGATGCCATACACAACAGAAGCAGAAAGAAGGGTGAAAATGCAACGGCGTCTGGTGATTATATATGCCCAACCTGCGATCGCAGCTGTGTATCAAGGATTGGCCTCTTTAGTCACACAAGAAGTTGCAAAGGGAAAAGATCGTCTCTCGAGACGTAAAATGCCACATTAGTTACTTGAGTTATGTCTCTACTTTTCATTTCATTGCTAGAGTATGTCTTACTGTAGTTACTTCAGTAATGTTTTTACTTTTGATCTCCTTGCTAGTGTCAGTCTAACGGTAGTATTTGAGTAATGTCTCTACTTTTCATCTCTTTGCTAGTGTCAGTCTTACAATAGTTACTTAAGTATTGTCTCTACTTTTCATCTCCTTGCTAGTAATAGTCTTACGGTAGTTACTTGAGTAATGTCTCTACTTGTTATCTCGTTGCTAGTGTCAGTTCTAAGGTAGTTTCTTGAGTAATGTCTCTACTTTTCGTCTCCTTGCTAGTGTCAGTCTTAAGGTAGTTACTTAAGTAATGTCTCTACTTTTAATCTTCTTGCTAGTGTCAGTTCTTCGGTAGTTACTTGAGTAAAGACTTTACTTTTGATCTCCTTGCTAGTGTCAGTTTTACGTTAGTTACTTGAGTAATGTTTCTACTTTTCATCTCTTTGCTAGTGTCAGTCTTACAATAGTTACTTAAGTATTGTCTCTACTTTTCATCTCCTTGCTAGTAATAGTCTTACGGTAGTTACTTGAGTAAAGTCTCTACTTGTTATCTCGTTGCTAGTGTCAGTTCTAAGGTAGTTTCTTGAGTAATGTCTCTACTTTTCGTCTCCTTGCTAGTGTCAGTCTTAAGGTAGTTACTTAAGTAATGTCTCTACTTTTAATCTTCTTGCTAGTGTCAGTTCTTCGGTAGTTACTTGAGTAAAGACTTTACTTTTGATCTCCTTGCTAGTGTCAGTTTTACGTTAGTTACTTGGGTAATGTTTATACTTTTCATCTCTTTGCTAGTGTGAGTCTTACAGTAGTTACTTAAGTAATGTCTTTACTTTTTATCTCCTTGCTAGTGAGTTTTAAGTAGTTACTTGAGTAATGTCTCTACTTTTGATCTCCTTGCTAGTGTCAGTCTTACGGTAGTTACTTGAGTAATGTCTCTACTTTTCATCTCCTTGCTAGTGTCAGTCTTGCGGTAGTTACTTGAGTAATGTTTCTACTTTTCATCTCTTTGCTAGTGTCAGTCTTACGGTAGTTACTTGAGTAATGTCTCTACTTTTGATCTCATTGCTAGTGTCAGTTCTAAGGTAGTTTCTTGAGTAATGTCTCTACTTTTCGTCTCCTTGCTAGTGTCAGTCTTAAGGTAGTTACTTGAGTAATGTCTCTACTTTTAATCTTCTTGCTAGTGTCAGTTCTACGGTAGTTACTTGCGTAATGTCTCTACTTTTTATCTCCGTGCTAGTGTCAGGCTTACGGTAGTTACTTAAGTAAAGACTTTACTTTTGATCTTCTTGCTAGTGTCAGTCTTACGGTAGTTACTTGAGTAATGTCTCTACTTTTGATCTCCATGCTAGTGTCAGTCTTACGAAAGTTATTTAAGTATTGTCTCTACTTTTCATCTCCTTGCTAGTGTCAGTCTTACGGTAGTTACTTGAGTAATGTCTCTACTTCTAATCTTCTTGCTAGTGTAAGTTCTACGGTAGTTACTTGAGTAATGTCTCTACTTTTGATCTCCATGCTAGTGTCAGTGTTACGGTAGTTACTTGAGTATGGTTTCTAATTTTTATCTCCTTAATAGTGACAGTCTTACAGTAGTTACTTGAGTAATGTCTCTACTTCTCATCTTCTTGCTAGTGTCAGTCTTACGGTAGTTACTTAAGTAATGTCTCTACTTTTCATCTCCTTGTTAGTGTCATTCTTACGGTAGTTACTTGAGTAATGTCTCTACTTTTTATCTCCTTGCTAGAGTCAGTCTTACGGTAGTTACTTGAGTAATGTCTCTACTTTTCATCTCCTTGCTAAAGTCAGTTTTACGGCAGTTACTTGAGTAATGTCTCTACATTTGATCTCCTTGCTAGTGTCAGTCTTACGGTAGTTACTTGAGTAATGTCTCTACTTTACATCTCCTTGCTAGTGTCAGTCTTACTGTAGTTACTTAAGTAATGTCTCTACTTTTCATCTCCTTGCTAGTGTCAATCTTACGGTAGCTACTTGAATAATGTCTCTACTTTTCATCTCCTTGCTAGTAACAGTCTTACGGTAGTTACTTAAGTAAAGACTTTACTTTTGATCTTCCTGCTAGTGTCAGTCTTACAGTAGTTACTTGAGTAATGTCTCTACTTTTCATCTCCTTGCTAGTGTCAGTCTTACAGTAGTTACTTGAGTAATCTCTTTACTTTTGATCTCCTTGCTAGTGAGTTTTAGGTAGTTACTTGAGTAATGTCTCTACTTTTTATCTCATTGCTAGTGTCAGCCTTACGGTAGTTACTTGAGTTATGTCTCTACTTTTCATTTCATTGCTAGAGTATGTCTTACTGTAGTTACTTCAGTAATGTTTTTACTTTTGATCTCCTTGCTAGTGTCAGTCTAACGGTAGTATTTGAGTAATGTCTCTACTTTTCATCTCTTTGCTAGTGTCAGTCTTACAATAGTTACTTAAGTATTGTCTCTACTTTTCATCTCCTTGCTAGTGTCAGTCTTACGGTAGTTACTTGAGTAATGTCTCTACTTTTAATCTTCTTGCTAGTGTAAGTTCTACGGTAGTTACTTGAGTAATGTCTCTACTTTTCATCTCCTTGCTAGTGTCAGTCTTACGGTAGTTACTTGAGTAATGTCTCTACATCTGATCTCCTTGCTAGTGTCAGTCTTACGGTAGTTACTTGAGTAATGTCTCTACTTTTGATCTCCATGCTAGTTTCAGTCTTACGGTAGTTACTTGAGTATGGTCTCTAATTTTTATCTCCTTAATAGTGACAGTCTTACAGTAGTTACTTGAGTAATGTCTCTACTTCTCATCTTCTTGCTAGTGTCAGTCTTACGGTAGTTACTTGAGTAATGTCTCTACTTTTTATCTCCTTGCTAGAGTCAATCTTACGGTAGTTACTTGAGTAATGTCTCTACTTTTCATCTCCTTGCTAAAGTCAGTTTTACGGCAGTTACTTGAGTAATGTCTCTACTTTTGATCTCCTTGCTAGTGTCAGTCTTACGGTAGTTACTTAAGTAATGTCTCTATATTACATCTCCTTGCTAGTGTCAGTCCTACGGTAGTTACTTGAGTAATGTCTCTATTTTTATCTCCTTGCTAGTGTCAGTCCTACGGTAGTTACTTGAGTAATGTCTCTACTTTTCATCTCCTTGCTAGTGTCAGTCTTACTGTAGTTACTTAAGTAATGTCTCTACTTTTCATCTCCTTGCTAGTGTAAATCTTACGGTAGCTACTTGAATAATGTCTCTACTTTTCATCTCCTTGCTAGTGTCAGTCTTACGATAGTTACTTGAGTAATGTCTCTACTTTTGATCTCCTTGCTAGTGTCAATCTTACGGTAGTTACTTAAGTAATGTCTCTACTTTTGATCTCCTTGCTAGTATCAGTCTTACTGTAGTTACTTGAGTAATGTTTCTACTTTTGATCTCCTTGCTAGTGTCAGTCTTACGGTACATACTTAAGTAATATCTCTACTTTTGATTTCCTTGCTAGTGTCAGTCTAACGGTAGTATTTGAGTAATGTCTCTACTTTTCATCTCTTTGCTAGTGTCAGTCTTACAATAGTTACTTAAGTATTGTCTCTACTTTTCATCTCCTTGCTAGTGTCAGTCTTACGGTAGTTACTTGAGTAATGTCTCTACTTTTAATCTTCTTGCTAGTGTAAGTTCTACGGTAGTTACTTGAGTAATGTCTCTACTTTTCATCTCTTTGCTAGTGTCAGTCCTACGGTAGTTACTTGAGTAATGTCTTTACTTTTGATCTCCGTGCTAGTGTCAGTTTTACGTTAGTTACTTGAGTAATGTTTCTACTTTTCATCTCTTTGCTAGTGTCAGTCTTACAGTAGTTACTTGAGTAATGTCTCTACTTTTCATCTCCTTGCTAGTGTCAGTCTAACGGTAGTATTTGAGTAATGTCTCTACTTTCCATCTCTTTGCTAGTGTCAGTCTTACAATAGTTACTTAAGTATTGTCTCTACTTTTCATCTCCTTGATAGTGTCAGTTTTACGGTAGTTACTTGAGTAATGACTCTACTTTTCAACTCCTTGCTAGTGTCAGTCTTACAGTAATTACTTTATTTATTTTTTTTTTACTTTTTATCACCTTGCTAGTGCGTTTTTAGGTAGTTACTTGAGTAATGTCTCTACTTTTTATCCCATTGCTAGTGTCAGCCTAACGGTAGTTACTTGAGTAATGTCTCTACTTTTCATTTCCTTGCTAATGTCAGTCTTACGGTAGTTACTTGAGTAATGTCTCTACTTTTCATCTCCTTGCTAGTGTCAGTCTTACAGTAGTTACTTGAGTAATGTCTTTACTTTTTATCTCCTTGCTAGTGAGTTTTTAGGTAGTTACTTAAGTAATGTCTCTTCTTTTCATCTCCTTGCTAGTGTCAGTCTTACTGTAGTTACTTGAGTAATGTCTCTACTTTTTATCTCCTTGCTAGTGTCAAACTTATGGTAGTTACTCGAGTAATGTCTCTACATTTGATCTCCTTGCTATTGTCAGTCTTACGGTAGTTACTTGAGTAATGTCTCTACTTTTGATCTTTCTGCTAGTGTCAGTCTTACAGTAGTTACTTGAGTAATGTCTCTACTTTTCATCTCCTTGCTAGTGTTAGTCTTACGGTAGTTACTTGAGTAATGTCTCTACTTTTCATCTCCTTGCTAGTGTTAGTCTTACGGTAGTTACTTGAGTAATGTCTCTACTTGTTATCTCGTTGCTAGTGTCAGTTCTAAGGTAGTTTCTTGAGTAATGTCTCTACTTTTCGTCTCCTTGCTAGTGTCAGTCTTAAGGTAGTTACTTAAGTAATGTCTCTACTTTTAATCTTCTTGCTAGTGTCAGTTCTTCGGTAGTTACTTGAGTAAAGACTTTACTTTTGATCTTCCTGCTAGTGTCAGTCTTACAGTAGTTACTTGAGTAATGTCTCTACTTTTCATCTCCTTACTAGTGTCAGTCTTACAGTAGTTTCTTAAGTAATGTCTCTACTTTTTATCTCATTGCTAGTGTCAGCCTTACAGTAGTTACTTGAGTTATGTCTCTACTTTTCATCTCCTTGCTAAACTCAGTCTTACGGTAGTTACTTGAGTAATGTCTCTACTTTTCACCTCTTTGCTAAAGTCAGTTTTACGGTAGTTACTTGAGTAATGTCTCTACTTTTGATCTCCATGCTAGTGTCAGTCTTACGGTAGTTACTTGAGTATGGTCTCTAATTTTTATCTCCTTAATAGTGACAGTCTTACAGTAGTTACTTGAGTAATGTCTCTACTTCTCATCTTCTTGCTAGTGTCAGTCTTGCGGTAGTTACTTTAGTAATGTCTCAACTTTTCATCTCTTCACTAGTGTTAGTTTTACGGTAGTTACTTGAGTAAAGACTTTACTTTTGATCTTCCTGCTAGTGTCAGTCTTACGGTAGTTACTTGAGTAATGTCTCTACTTTTGATCTCCATGCTAGTGTCAGTCTTACGGTAGTTACTTGAGTATGGTCTCTAATTTTTATCTCCTTAATAGTGACAGTCTTACAGTAGTTACTTGAGTAATGTCTCTACTTCTCATCTTCTTGCTAGTGTCAGTCTTACGGTAGTTACTTGAGTAATGTCTCTACTTTTTATCTCCTTGCTAGAGTCAATCTTACGGTAGTTACTTGAGTAATGTCTCTACTTTTCATCTCCTTGCTAAAGTCAGTTTTACGGCAGTTACTTGAGTAATGTCTCTACTTTTGATCTCCTTGCTAGTGTCAGTCTTACGGTAGTTACTTAAGTAATGTCTCTATATTACATCTCCTTGCTAGTGTCAGTCCTACGGTAGTTACTTGAGTAATGTCTCTATTTTTATCTCCTTGCTAGTGTCAGTCCTACGGTAGTTACTTGAGTAATGTCTCTACTTTTCATCTCCTTGCTAGTGTCAGTCTTACTGTAGTTACTTAAGTAATGTCTCTACTTTTCATCTCCTTGCTAGTGTAAATCTTACGGTAGCTACTTGAATAATGTCTCTACTTTTCATCTCCTTGCTAGTGTCAGTCTTACGATAGTTACTTGAGTAATGTCTCTACTTTTGATCTCCTTGCTAGTGTCAATCTTACGGTAGTTACTTAAGTAATGTCTCTACTTTTGATCTCCTTGCTAGTATCAGTCTTACTGTAGTTACTTGAGTAATGTTTCTACTTTTGATCTCCTTGCTAGTGTCAGTCTTACGGTACATACTTAAGTAATATCTCTACTTTTGATTTCCTTGCTAGTGTCAGTCTAACGGTAGTATTTGAGTAATGTCTCTACTTTTCATCTCTTTGCTAGTGTCAGTCTTACAATAGTTACTTAAGTATTGTCTCTACTTTTCATCTCCTTGCTAGTGTCAGTCTTACGGTAGTTACTTGAGTAATGTCTCTACTTTTAATCTTCTTGCTAGTGTAAGTTCTACGGTAGTTACTTGAGTAATGTCTCTACTTTTAATCTCCTTGCTAGTGTCAGTTCTACAGTAGTTACTTGAGTAATGTCTCAAACTTTTTATCTTCTTGCTAGTTTCAGTCTTACGGTAGTTACTTGAGTAAAGACTTTACTTTTGATCTTCTTGCTAGTGTTAGTCTTACGGTAGTTACTTGAGTAAAGACTTTACTTTTGATCTCCTTGCTAGTGTCAGTCTTAGGGTAGTTACTTGAGTTATGTCTCTACTTTTGATCTCCATGCTAGTGTCAGTCTTACGGAAGTTACTTGAGTAATGTCTTTACTTTTTATCTCCTTAATAGTGACTTTCTTACAGTAGTTACTTGAGTAATATCTCTACTTTTCATCTCATTGCTAGTGTCAGTCTTACAGTAGTTACTTGAGTAATGTTTCTACTTTTGATCTCCTTGCTAGTGTCAGTCTTACGGTACATACTTGAGTAATATCTCTACTTTTGATTTTCTTTCTAGTGTCAGTCTTACGGTAGTTACTTGAGTAATATCTCCACTTTTCATCTCCTTGCTAGTGTTAGTCTTACGGTAGTTACTTGAGTAATGTCTCTACTTTCATCTCCTTGCTAGTGTCAGTCTAACGGTAGTATTTGAGTAATGTCTCTACTTTTCATCTCTTTGCTAGTGTCGGTCTTACGATAGTTACTTAAGTATGTCCCTTCTTTTCATATCCTTGCTAGTGTCAGTCTTACGGTGGTTACTTGAGTAATGTCTCTACTTTTCATCTCCTTGCTAGTGTCAGTCTAACGGTAGTATTTGAGTAATGTCTCTACTTTTCATCTCCTTGCTAGTGTCGGTCTTACGATAGTTACTTAAGTATGTCTCTTCTTTTCATATCCTTGCTAGTGTCAGTCTTACGGTAGTTACTTGAGTAATGTCTCTACTCTCTACGTTTAATCTCATTGCTAGTGTCAGTTCTAAGGTAGTTTCTTGAGTAATGTCTCTACTTTTCGTCTCCTTGCTAGTGTCAGTCCTACGGTAGTTACTTGAGTAATGTCTTTACTTTTGATCTCCGTGCTAGTGTCAGTTTTACGTTAGTTACTTGAGTAATGTTTCTATTTTTCATCTCTTTGCTAGTGTCAGTCTTACAGTAGTTACTTGAGTAATGTCTCTACTTTTCATCTCTTTGCTAGTGTCAGTCTAACAATAGTTACTTAAGTATTGTCTCTTCTTTTCATATCCTTGCTACTTGTACTACTTGAGTAGTACTTTTCATATCCTTGCTAGTGTCAGTCTTACGGTAGTTACTTGAGTAATATCTCCACTTTTCATCTCCTTGCTAGTGTTAGTCTTACGGTAGTTACTTGAGTAATGTCTCTACTTTCATCTCCTTGCTAGTGTCAGTCTAACGGTAGTATTTGAGTAATGTCTCTACTTTTCATCTCTTTGCTAGTGTCGGTCTTACGATAGTTACTTAAGTATGTCCCTTCTTTTCATATCCTTGCTAGTGTCAGTCTTACGGTAGTTACTTGAGTAATGTCTCTACTTTTCATCTCCTTGCTAGTGTCAGTCTAACGGTAGTATTTGAGTAATGTCTCTACTTTTCATCTCCTTGCTAGTGTCAGTCTTACGGTACATACTTGAGTAATATCTCTACTTTTGATTTCCTTGCTAGTGTCAGTCTAACGGTAGTATTTGAGTAATGTCTCTACTTTTCATCTCTTTGCTAGTGTCAGTCTTACAATAGTTACTTAAGTATTGTCTCTACTTTTCATCTTCTTGCTAGTGTCAGTCTTACGGTAGTTACTTGAGTAATGTCTCTACTTTTAATCTTCTTGCTAGTGTAAGTTCTACGGTAGTTACTTGAGTAATGTCTCTACTTTTCATCTCCTTGCTAGTGTCAGTCTTACGGTAGTTACTTGAGTAATGTCTCTACATTTGATCTCCTTGCTAGAGTCAGTGTTACTGTAGTTACTTGAGTAATGTCTCTACTTTTGATCTCCATGCTAGTGTCAGTCTTACGGTAGTTACTTGAGTATGGTCTCTAATTTTTATCTCCTTAATAGTGACAGTCTTACAGTAGTTACTTTAGTAATGTCTTAAACTTTTTATCTCCTTGCTAGTGTCAGTCTTACGGTAGTTACTTGAGTAAAGACTCTACTTTTGATCTTCTTGCTAGTGTCAGTCTTACGGTAGTTACTTGAGTAATGTCTCTACTTTTGATCTCCATGCTAGTGTCAGTCTTACGAAAGTTACTTGAGTAATATCTCCACTTTTCATCTCCTTGCTAGTGTTAGTCTTACGGTAGTTACTTGAGTAATGTCTCTACTTTCATCTCCTTGCTAGTGTCAGTCTAACGGTAGTATTTGAGTAATGTCTCTACTTTTCATCTCTTTGCTAGTGTCGGTCTTACGATAGTTACTTAAGTATGTCCCTTCTTTTCATATCCTTGCTAGTGTCAGTCTTACGGTAGTTACTTGAGTAATGTCTCTACTTTTCATCTCCTTGCTAGTGTCAGTCTAACGGTAGTATTTGAGTAATGTCTCTACTTTTGATCTCCTTGCTAGTGTCAGTCTTACGGTACATACTTGAGTAATATCTCTACTTTTGATTTCCTTGCTAGTGTCAGTCTAACGGTAGTATTTGAGTAATGTCTCTACTTTTCATCTCTTTGCTAGTGTCAGTCTTACAATAGTTACTTAAGTATTGTCTCTACTTTTCATCTCCTTGCTAGTGTCAGTCTTACGGTAGTTACTTGAGTAATGTCTCTACTTTTAATCTTCTTGCTAGTGTAAGTTCTACGGTAGTTACTTGAGTAATGTCTCTACTTTTAATCTTCTTGCTAGTGTCAGTTATACGCTAGTTACTTGAGTAATGTCTCAAACTTTTTATCTCCTTGCTAGTGTCAGTCTTACGGTAGTTACTTGAGTATTGTCTCTACTTTTGATCTCCATGCTAGTGTCAGTCTTACGGTAGTTACTTGAGTATGGTCTCTAATTTTTATCTCCTTAATAGTGACAGTCTTACAGTAGTTACTTTTTTAATGTCTCAACTTTTTTATCTCCTTGCTAGTGTCAGTCTTACGGTAGTTACTTGAGTAAAGACTTTACTTTTGATCTTCTTGCTAGTGTCAGTCTTACGGTAGTTACTTGAGTAATGTCTCTACTTTTGATCTCCATGCTAGTGTCAGTCTTACGGAAGTTACTTGAGTAAAATCTCTACTTTTCATCTCCTTGCTAGTGTCAGTCTTATAGTAGTTACTTGAGTAACGTCTTTACTTTTCATCTCCTTGCTAGTGTCAGTCTTATAGTAGTTACTTGAGTATTGTCTCTACTTTTCATCTCCTTGCTAGTGTCAGTTCTACGGTAGTTACTTGAGTAATGTCTCTACTTTTTTTCTCCTTGCTAGTGTCAATCTTACGTCAGTTACTTGAGTAATGTCTCTACTTTTAATCTCCTTGCTAGTGTCAGTTCTACAGTAGTTACTTGAGTAATGTCTCAAACTTTTTATCTTCTTGCTAGTTTCAGTCTTACGGTAGTTACTTGAGTAAAGACTTTACTTTTGATCTTCTTGCTAGTGTTAGTCTTACGGTAGTTACTTGAGTAAAGACTTTACTTTTGATCTCCTTGCTAGTGTCAGTCTTAGGGTAGTTACTTGAGTTATGTCTCTACTTTTGATCTCCATGCTAGTGTCAGTCTTACGGAAGTTACTTGAGTAATGTCTTTACTTTTTATCTCCTTAATAGTGACTTTCTTACAGTAGTTACTTGAGAAATATCTCTACTTTTCATCTCATTGCTAGTGTCAGTCTTACAGTAGTTACTTGAGTAATGTTTCTACTTTTGATCTCCTTGCTAGTGTCAGTCTTACGGTACATACTTGAGTAATATCTCTACTTTTGATTTTCTTTCTAGTGTCAGTCTTACGGTAGTTACTTGAGTAATATCTCCACTTTTCATCTCCTTGCTAGTGTTAGTCTTACGGTAGTTACTTGAGTAATGTCTCTACTTTCATCTCCTTGCTAGTGTCAGTCTAACGGTAGTATTTGAGTAATGTCTCTACTTTTCATCTCTTTGCTAGTGTCGGTCTTACGATAGTTACTTAAGTATGTCCCTTCTTTTCATATCCTTGCTAGTGTCAGTCTTACGGTGGTTACTTGAGTAATGTCTCTACTTTTCATCTCCTTGCTAGTGTCAGTCTAACGGTAGTATTTGAGTAATGTCTCTACTTTTCATCTCCTTGCTAGTGTCGGTCTTACGATAGTTACTTAAGTATGTCTCTTCTTTTCATATCCTTGCTAGTGTCAGTCTTACGGTAGTTACTTGAGTAATGTCTCTACTCTCTACGTTTAATCTCATTGCTAGTGTCAGTTCTAAGGTAGTTTCTTGAGTAATGTCTCTACTTTTCGTCTCCTTGCTAGTGTCAGTCCTACGGTAGTTACTTGAGTAATGTCTTTACTTTTGATCTCGGTGCTAGTGTCAGTTTTACGTTAGTTACTTGAGTAATGTTTCTATTTTTCATCTCTTTGCTAGTGTCAGTCTTACAGTAGTTACTTGAGTAATGTCTCTACTTTTCATCTCTTTGCTAGTGTCAGTCTAACAATAGTTACTTAAGTATTGTCTCTTCTTTTCATATCCTTGCTACTTGTACTACTTGAGTAGTACTTTTCATATCCTTGCTAGTGTCAGTCTTACGGTAGTTACTTGAGTAATATCTCCACTTTTCATCTCCTTGCTAGTGTTAGTCTTACGGTAGTTACTTGAGTAATGTCTCTACTTTCATCTCCTTGCTAGTGTCAGTCTAACGGTAGTATTTGAGTAATGTCTCTACTTTTCATCTCTTTGCTAGTGTCGGTCTTACGATAGTTACTTAAGTATGTCCCTTCTTTTCATATCCTTGCTAGTGTCAGTCTTACGGTAGTTACTTGAGTAATGTCTCTACTTTTCATCTCCTTGCTAGTGTCAGTCTAACGGTAGTATTTGAGTAATGTCTCTACTTTTCATCTCCTTGCTAGTGTCAGTCTTACGGTACATACTTGAGTAATATCTCTACTTTTGATTTCCTTGCTAGTGTCAGTCTAACGGTAGTATTTGAGTAATGTCTCTACTTTTCATCTCTTTGCTAGTGTCAGTCTTACAATAGTTACTTAAGTATTGTCTCTACTTTTCATCTTCTTGCTAGTGTCAGTCTTACGGTAGTTACTTGAGTAATGTCTCTACTTTTAATCTTCTTGCTAGTGTAAGTTCTACGGTAGTTACTTGAGTAATGTCTCTACTTTTCATCTCCTTGCTAGTGTCAGTCTTACGGTAGTTACTTGAGTAATGTCTCTACATTTGATCTCCTTGCTAGTGTCAGTCTTACGGTAGTTACTTGAGTAATGTCTCTACTTTTGATCTCCATGCTAGTGTCAGTCTTACGGTAGTTACTTGAGTATGGTCTCTAATTTTTATCTCCTTAATAGTGACAGTCTTACAGTAGTTACTTTAGTAATGTCTTAAACTTTTTATCTCCTTGCTAGTGTCAGTCTTACGGTAGTTACTTGAGTAAAGACTCTACTTTTGATCTTCTTGCTAGTGTCAGTCTTACGGTAGTTACTTGAGTAATGTCTCTACTTTTGATCTCCATGCTAGTGTCAGTCTTACGAAAGTTACTTGAGTAATATCTCCACTTTTCATCTCCTTGCTAGTGTTAGTCTTACGGTAGTTACTTGAGTAATGTCTCTACTTTCATCTCCTTGCTAGTGTCAGTCTAACGGTAGTATTTGAGTAATGTCTCTACTTTTCATCTCTTTGCTAGTGTCGGTCTTACGATAGTTACTTAAGTATGTCCCTTCTTTTCATATCCTTGCTAGTGTCAGTCTTACGGTAGTTACTTGAGTAATGTCTCTACTTTTCATCTCCTTGCTAGTGTCAGTCTAACGGTAGTATTTGAGTAATGTCTCTACTTTTGATCTCCTTGCTAGTGTCAGTCTTACGGTACATACTTGAGTAATATCTCTACTTTTGATTTCCTTGCTAGTGTCAGTCTAACGGTAGTATTTGAGTAATGTCTCTACTTTTCATCTCTTTGCTAGTGTCAGTCTTACAATAGTTACTTAAGTATTGTCTCTACTTTTCATCTCCTTGCTAGTGTCAGTCTTACGGTAGTTACTTGAGTAATGTCTCTACTTTTAATCTTCTTGCTAGTGTAAGTTCCACAGTAGTTACTTGAGTAATGTCTCTACTTTTAATCTTCTTGCTAGTGTCAGTTATACGCTAGTTACTTGAGTAATGTCTCAAACTTTTTATCTCCTTGCTAGTGTCAGTCTTACGGTAGTTACTTGAGTATTGTCTCTACTTTTGATCTCCATGCTAGTGTCAGTCTTACGGTAGTTACTTGAGTATGGTCTCTAATTTTTATCTCCTTAATAGTGACAGTCTTACAGTAGTTACTTGAGTAATGTCTCAAACTTTTTATCTCCTTGCTAGTGTCAGTCTTACGGTAGTTACTTGAGTAAAGACTTTACTTTTGATCTTCTTGCTAGTGTCAGTCTTACGGTAGTTACTTGAGTAATGTCTCTACTTTTGATCTCCATGCTAGTGTCAGTTATACGCTAGTTACTTGAGTAATGTCTCAAACTTTTTATCTCCTTGCTAGTGTCAGTCTTAGGGTAGTTACTTGAGTAAAGACTTTACTTTTCATCTCCTTGCTAGTGTCAGTCTTACGGTAGTTACTTGAGTTATGTCTCTACTTTTGATCTCCATGCTAGTGTCAGTCTTACGGAAGTTACTTGAGTAATGTCTCTACTTTTTATCTCCTTAATAGTGACAGTCTTACAGTAGTTACTTGAGTAATATCTCTACTTTTCATCTCCTTGCTAGTGTCAGTCTTACAGTAGTTACTTGAGTAATGTTTCTACTTTTGATCTTCTTGCTAGTGTCAGTCTTACGGTACATACTTGAGTAATATCTCTACTTTTGATTTTCTTTTCTAGTGTCAGTCTTACGGTAGTTACTTAAGTAATATCTCCACTTTTCATCTCCTTGCTAGTGTTAGTCTTACGGTAGTTACTTGAGTAATGTCTCTACTTTAATCTCCTTGCTAGTGTCAGTCTAACGGTAGTATTTGAGTAATGTCTCTACTTTTCTTCTCTTTGCTAGTGTCGGTCTTACGATAGTTGCTTAAGTATGTCTCTTCTTTTCATATCCTTGCTAGTGTCAGTCTTACGGTAGTTACTTGAGTAATGTCTCTACTTTTCATCTCCTTGCTAGTGTCAGTCTAACGGTAGTATTTGAGTAATGTCTCTACTTTTCATCTCTTTGCTAGTGTCGGTCTTACGATAGTTACTTTAGTATGTCTCTTCTTTTCATATCCTTGCTAGTGTCAGTCTTACGGTAGTTACTTGAGTAATGTCTCTACGTTTGATCTCATTGCTAGTGTCAGTTCTAAGGAAGTTTCTTGAGTAATGTCTCTACTTTTCGTCTCTTTGCTAGTGTCAGTCCTACGGTAGTTACTTGAGTAATGTCTTTACTTTTGATCTCCGTGCTAGTGTCAGTTTTACGTTAGTTACTTGAGTAATGTTTCTAGTTTTCATCTCTTTGCTAGTGTCAGTCTTACAGTAGTTACTTAAGTAATGTCTCTACTTTTCGTCTTCTTGCTAGTGTCAGTCTTAAGGTATATACTTGAGTAATGTCTCTACTTTTAATCTTCTTGCTAGTGTCAGTTCTACGGTAGTTACTTGAGTAATGTCTCTACTTTTTATCTCCTTGCTAGTGTCAGTCTTACGGTAGTTACTTGAGTAATGTCTCTACTTTTGATCTCCATGCTAGTGTCAGTCTTACGGAAGTTACTTGAGTAATATCTCTACTTTTCATCTCCTTGCTAGTGTCAGTCTTATAGTAGTTACTTGAGTAAAGTCTTTACTTTTCATCTCCTTGCTAGTTAGTTTTTAGGTAGTTACTTGAGTAATGTCTCTACTTTTCATCTCCTTGCTAGTGTTAGTCCTACGGTAGTTACTTGAGTAATGTCTTTACTTTTGATCTCCGTGCTAGTGTCAGTTTTACGTTAGTTACTTGAGTAATGTTTCTACTTTTCATCTCTTTGCTTGTGTCAGTCTTACAGTAGTTACTTGAGTAATGTCTCTACTTTTCATCTCCTTGCTAGTGTCAGTCTTACGGTAGTTACTTGAGTAATGTCTCTACTTTTCATCTCTTTGCTAGTGTCAGTCTTACAATAGTTACTTAAGTATTGTCTCTACTTTTCATCTCCTTGCTAGTGTCAGTCTTACGGTAGTTACTTGAGTAATGTCTCTACTTCTAATCTTCTTGCTAGTGTAAGTTCTACGGTAGTTACTTGAGTAATGTCTCTACTTTTCATCTCCTTGCTAGTGTCAGTCTTACGGTAGTTACTTGAGTAATGTCTCTACATTTGATCTCCTTGCTAGTGTCAGTCTTACGGTAGTTACTTGAGTAATGTCTCTACTTTTGATCTCCATGCTAGTGTCAGTCTTACGGTAGTTACTTGAGTAATGTCTCTACTTCTCATCTTTTTGCTAGTGTCAGTCTTACGGTATTTACTTGAGTAATGTCTCTACTTTTCATCTCCTTGTTAGTGTCATTCTTACGGTAGTTACTTGAGTATAGTCTCTACTTTTTATCTCCTTGCTAAAGTCAGTCTTACGGTAGTTACTTGAGTAATGTCTCTACTTTTCATCTCCTTGCTAAAGTCAGTTTTACGGCAGTTACTTGAGTAATGTCTCTACATTTGATCTCCTTGCTAGTGTCAGTCTTACGGTAGTTACTTGAGTAATGTCTCTACTTTACATCTCCTTGCTAGTGTCAGTCTTACTGTAGTTACTTAAGTATTGTCTCTACTTTTCATCTCCTTGCTAGTGTCAGTCTTACGGTAGTTACTTAAGTAATGTCTCTACTTTTAATCTTCTTGCTAGTGTAAGTTGTACGGTAGTTACTTGAGTAATGTCTCTACTTTTTATCTCCTTGCTAGTGTCAGTCTTACGGTAGTTACTTGAGTAATGTCTCTACATTTGATCTCCTTGCTAGTGTCAGTCTTACGGTAGTTACTTGAGTAATGTCTCTACTTTTGATCTCCATGCTAGTGTCAGTCTTACAGTAGTTACTTGAGTAATGTCTCAAACTTTTTATCTCCTTGCTAGTGTCAGTCTTACGGTAGTTACTTGAGTAAAGACTTTACTTTTGATCTTCTTGCTAGTGTCAGTCTTACGGTAGTTACTTGAGTAATGTCTCTACTTTTGATCTCCATGCTAGTGTCAGTCTTACGGGAAGTTACTTGAGTAAAATCTCTACTTTTTATCTCCTTGCTAGTGTCAGTCTTATAGTAGTTACTTGAGTAACGTCTTTACTTTTCATCTCCTTGCTAGTGTCAGTCTTAATGTAGTTACTTGAGTAATGTCTCTACTTTTCATCTCCTTGCTAGTGTCAGTTTTACGGTAGTTACTTGAGTAATGTGTCTACTTTTTTTCTCCTTGCTAGTGTCAGTCTTACGTCAGTTACTTGAGTAATGTCTCTACTTTTCATCTCTTTGCTAGTGTCAGTGTTACAATAGTTACTTAAGTATTGTCTCTTCTTTTCATATCCTTGCTAGTGTCAGTCTTACGGTAAATACTTGAGTAATGTCTCTACTTTTCGTCTCCTTGCTAGTGTCAGTCTTAAGGTAGTTAATTGAGTAATGTCTCTACTTTTAATCTTCTTGCTAGTGTCAGTTCTACGGTAGTTACTTGAGTAATGTCTCTACTTTTTATCTCCTTGCTAGTGTCAGTCTTACGGTAGTTACTTGAGAAAAGACTTTACTTTTGATCTTCTTGCTAGTGTCAGTCTTACGGTAGTTACTTGAGTAATGTCTCTACTTTTGATATCCTTGCTAGTGAGTTTTAGGTAGTTACTTGAGTAATGTCTCTACTTTTTATCTCATTGCTAGTGTCGGTCTTACGGTAGTTACTTGAGTAATGTCTCTACTTTTAATCTTCTTGCTAGTGTCAGTTATACGCTAGTTACTTGAGTAATGTCTCAAACTTTTTATCTCCTTGCTAGTGTCAGTCTTACGGTAGTTACTTGAGTAAAGACTTTACTTTTGATATTCTTGCTCGTGTCAGTCTTACGGTAGTTACTTGAGTAAAGACTTTACTTTTGATCTCCTTGCTAGTGTCAGTCTTACGGTAGTTACTTGAGTTATGTCTCTACTTTTGATCTCCATGCTAGTGTCAGTCTTACGGAAGTTACTTGAGTAATGTCTCTACTTTTTATCTCCTTAATAGTGACAGTCTTACAGTAGTTACTTGAGTTATATCTCTACTTTTCATCTCCTTGCTAGTGTCAGTCTTACAGTAGTTACTTGAGTAATGTTTCTACTTTTGATCTCCTTGCTAGTGTCAGTCTTACGGTACATACTTGAGTAATATTTCTACTTTTGATTTTCTTTTCTAGTGTCAGTCTTACGGTAGTTACTTAAGTAATATCTCCACTTTTCATCTCCTTGCTAGTTTTAGTCTTACGGTAGTTACTTGAGTAATGTCTCTACTTTCATCTCCTTGCTAGTGTCAGTCTAACGGTAGTATTTGAGTAATGTCTCTACTTTTCATCTCTTTGCTAGTGTCGGTGTTACGATAGTTACTTAAATATGTCTCTTCTTTTCATATCCTTGCTAGTGTCAGTCTTACGGTAGTTACTTGAGTAATGTCTCTACTTTTCATCTCCTTGCTAGTGTCAGTCTAACGGTAGTATTTGAGTAATGTCTCTACTTTTCATCTTTTTGCTAGTGTCGGTCTTACGATAGTTACTTAAGTATGTCTCTTCTTTTCATATCCTTGCTAGTGTCAGTCTTACGGTAGTTACTTGAGTAAAGACTTTACTTTTGATCTTCCTGCTAGTGTCAGTCTTACAGTAGTTACTTGAGTAATGTCTCTACTTTTTATCTCATTGCTAGTGTCAGCCTTACGGTAGTTACTTGAGTTATGTCTCTACTTTTCATTTCATTGCTAGAGTATGTCTTACTGTAGTTACTTCAGTAATGTTTTTACTTTTGATCTCCTTGCTAGTGTCAGTGTTACGGTAGTTACTTGAACAAAGTCTCTACTTTTCATCTCCTTGCTAGTGTCAGTCTTACGGTAGTTACTTTAATAATGTCTCTACTTTTCATCTCCTCACTAGTGACAGACTTACGGTAGTTACTTGAGTAATGTCTCTACTTTTGATCTCCTTGCTAGTGTCAGTCTTACGGTAGTTACTTGAGTAATGTCTCTACTTTTGATCTCCTTGCTAGTATCAGTCTTACGGTAGTTACTTGAGTAATGTTTCTACTTTTGATCTCCTTGCTAGTGTCAGTCTTACGGTACATACTTGAGTAATATCTCTACTTTTGATTTCCTTGCTAGTGTCAGTCTAACGGTAGTATTTGAGTAATGTCTCTACTTTTCATCTTTTTGCTAGTGTCAGTCTTACAATAGTTACTTAAGTATTGTCTCTACTTTTCATCTCCTTGCTAGTGTCAGTCTTACGGTAGTTACTTGAGTAATGTCTCTACTTTTAATCTTCTTGCTATTGTCAGTTCTACGGTAGTTACTTGAGTAATGTCTCTACTTTTCATCTCCTTGCTAGTGTCAGTCTTACGGTAGTTACTTGAGTAATGTCTCTACATTTGATCTCCTTGCTAGTGTCAGTCTTACGGTAGTTACATGAGTAATGTCTCTACTTTTGATCTCCATGCTAGTGTCAGTCTTACGGTAGTTACTTGAGTATGGTCTCTAATTTTTATCTCCTTAATAGTGACAGTCTTACAGTAGTTACTTGAGTAATGTCTCTACTTTTCATCTCCTTGCTAGTGTCAGTCTTACGGTAGTTACTTGAGTAAAGACTTTACTTTTTATCTCCTTGCTAGTGTCAGTCTTACGGTAGTTACTTGAGTAATGTCTCTACTTTTAATCTCCATGCTAGTGTCAGTCTTACGGAAGTTACTTGAGTAAAATCTCTACTTTTCATCTCCTTGCTAGTGTCAGTCTTATAGTAGTTACTTGAGTAACGTCTTTACTTTTCATCTCCTTGCTAGTAAGTTTTTAGGTAGTTACTTGAGTAATGTCTCTACTTTTCATCTCCTTGCTAGTGTCAGTCCTACGGTAGTTACTTGAGTAATGTCTATACTTTTGATCTCCGTGCTAGTGACAGTTTCACGTTAGTTACTTGAGTAATGTTTCTACTTTTCATCTCTTTGCTAGTGTCAGTCTTACAGTAGTTACTTGAGTAATGTCTCTACTTTTCATCTCTTTGCTAGTGTCAGTCTTACAATAGTTACTTAAGTATTGTCTCTTCTTTTCATATCCTTGCTAGTGTCAGTCTTACGATAGTTACTTGAGTAATGTCTCTACTTTTGATCTCATTGCTAGTGTCAGTTCTAAGGTAGTTTCTTAAGTAATTTCTCTACTTTTTGTCTCCTTGCTAGTGTCAGTCTTAAGGTAGTTACTTGAGTAATGTCTCTACTTTTAATCTTCTTGCTAGTGTCAGTTCTACGAAAGTTACTTGAGTAATGTCTCTACTTTTTTTCTCCTTGCTAGTGTCAGTCTTACGGTAGTTACTTGAGTAATGTCTCTACTTTTAATCTTCTCGCTTGTGTCAGTTCTACGGTAGTTACTTGAGTAATGTCTCAAACTTTTTATCTCCTTGCTAGTGTCAGTCTTACGGTAGTTACTTGAGTAAAGACTTTACTTTTGATCTTCTTGCTAGTGTCAGTCTTACGGTAGTTACTTGAGTAAAGACTTTACTTTTGATCTCCTTGCTAGTGTCAGTCTTACGGTAGTTACTTGAGTTATGTCTCTACTTTTGATCTCCATGCTAGTGTCAGTCTTACGGAAGTTACTTGAGTAATGTCTCTACTTTTTATCTCCTTAATAGTGACAGTCTTACAGTAGTTACTTGAGTAATAACTCTACTTTTCATCTTCTTGCTAGTGTCAGTCTCACAGTAGTTACTTGAGTAATGTTTCTACTTTTGATCTCCTTGCTAGTGTCAGTCTTACGGTACATACTTGAGTAATATCTCTACTTTTGATTTCCTTTCTAGTGTCAGTCTTACGGTAGTTACTTGAGTAATATCTCCACTTTTCATCTCCTTGCTAGTGTTAGTCTTACGGTAGTTACTTGAGTACACTCTCTACTTTCATCTCCTTGCTAGTATCAGTCTAACGGTAGTATTCGAGTAATGTCTCTACTTTTCATCTCTTTGCTAGTGTCGGTCTTACGATAGTTACTTAAGTATGTCTCTTCTTTTCATATCCTTGCTAGTGTCAGTCTTACGGTAGTTACTTGAGTAATGTCTCTACTTTTCATCTCCTTGCTAGTGTCAGTCTAACGGTAGTATTTGAGTAATGTCTCTACTTTTCATCTCTTTGCTATTGTCGGTCTTACGATAGTTACTTAAGTATGTCTCTTCTTTTCATATCCTTGCTAGTGTCAGTCTTACTGTAGTTACTTGAGTTGTGTCTCTACGTTTGATCTCATTGCTATTGTCAGTTCTAAGGTAGTTTCTTGAGTAATGTCTCTACTTTTCGTCTCCTTGCTAGTGTCAGTCTTAAGGTAGTTACTTGAGTAATGTCTCTACTTTTAATCTTCTTGCTAGTGTCAGTTCTACGGTAGTTACTTGAGTAATGTCTCTACTTTTTATCTCCTTGCTAGTGTCAGTCTTACGGTAGTTACTTGAGAAAAGACTTTACTTTTGATCTTCTTGCTAGTGTCAGTCTTACGGTAGTTACTTGAGTAATGTTTCTACTTTTGATCTCCATGCTAGTGTCAGTCTTACGGAAGTTACTTAAGATTTATCTCTACTTTTCATCTCCTTGCTAGTGTCAGTCTTATCGTAGTTACTTGAGTAACATCTTTACTTTTCATCTCCTTGCTAGTGAGATTTTAAGTAGTTACTTAATAATGTCTTTACTTTTGATCTCCGTGCTAGTGTCAGTTTTACGTTAGTTACTTGAGTAATGTTTCTACTTTTCATCTCTTTGCTAGTGTCAGTCTTACAGTAGTTACTTGAGTAATGTCTCTACTTTTCATCTCCTTGCTAGTGTCAGTCTAACGGTAGTATTTGAGTAATGTCTCTACTTTTCATCTCTTTGCTAGTGTCAGTCTTAAGGTAGTTACTTGAGTAATGTCTCTATTTTTGATCTCATTGCTAATGTCAGTTCTAAAGTAGTTACTTGAGTAATGTCTCTACTTTTTTTCTCATTGCTAGTGTCAGTCTTACGGTAGTTACTTGAGTAATGTCTCTACTTTTGATCTCCATGCTAGTGTCAGTCTTACGGAAGTTACTTGAGTAAAATCTCTACTTTTCATCTCCTTGCTAGTGTCAGTCTTATAGTAGTTACTTGAGTAACGTCTTTACTTTTCATCTCCTTGCTAGTGAGTTTTTAGGTAGTTACTTGAGTAATGTCTCTACTTTTCATCTCCTTGCTAGTGTCAGTCCTACGGTAGTTACTTGAGTAATGTCTTTACTTTTGATCTCCGTGCTAGTGACAGTTTTACGTTAGTTACTTGAGTAATGTTTCTACTTTTCATCTCTTTGCTAGTGTCAGTAATACAGTAGTTACTTGAGTAATGTCTCTACTTTTCATCTCTTTGCTAGTGTCAGTCTTACAATAGTTACTTAAGTATTGTCTCTTCTTTTCATATCCTTGCTAGTGTCAGTCTTACGGTAGTTTTTTGAGTAATGTCTCTACTTTTGATCTCATTGCTAGTGTCAGTTCTAAGGTAGTTTCTTGAGTAATGTCTCTACTTTTTGTCTCCTTGCTAGTGTCAGTCTTAAGGTAGTTACTTGAGTAATGTCTCTACTTTTAATCTTCTTGCTAGTGTCAGTTCTACGGTAGTTACTTGAGTAATGTCTCTACTTTTTTTCTCCTTGCTAGTGTCAGTCTTACGGTAGTTACTTGAGTAATGTCTCTACTTTTAATCTTCTTGCTAGTGTCAGTTCTACGGTAGTTACTTGAGTAATGTCTCAAACTTTTTATCTCCTTGCTAGTGTCAGTCTTACGGTAGTTACTTGAGTAAAGACTTTACTTTTGATCTTCTTGCTAGTGTCAGTCTTACGGTAGTTACTTGAGTAAGGACTTTACTTTTGATCTCCTTGATAGTGTCAGTCTTACGGTAGTTACTTAAGTTATGTCTCTACTTTTGATCTCCATGCTAGTGTCAGTCTTACGGAAGTTACTTGAGTAATGTCTCTACTTTTTATCTCCTTAATAGTGACAGTCTTACAGTAGTTACTTGAGTAATATCTCTACTTTTCATCTCCTTGCTAGTGTCAGTCTTACAGTAGTTACTTGAGTAATGTTTCTACTTTTGATCTCCTTGCTAGTGTCAGTCTTACGGTACATACTTGAGTAATATCTCTACTTTTGATTTCCTTTCTAGTGTCAGTCTTACGGTAGTTACTTGAGTAATATCTCCACTTTTCATCTCCTTGCTAGTGTTAGTCTTACGGTAGTTACTTGAGTAATGTCTCTACTTTCATCTCCTTGCTAGTGTCAGTCTAAGGGTAGTATTTGAGTAATGTCTCTACTTTTCATCTCTTTGCTAGTGTCGGTCTTACGATAGTTACTTAAGTATGTCTCTTCTTTTCATATCTTTGCTAGTGTCAGTCTTACGGTAGTTACTTGAGTAATGTCTCTACTTTTCATCTCCTTGCTAGTGTCAGTCTAACGGTAGTATTTGAGTAATGTCTCTACTTTTCATCTCTTTGCTATTGTCGGTCTTACGATAGTTACTTAAGTATGTCTCTTCTTTTCATATCCTTGCTAGTGTCAGTCTTACGGTAGTTACTTGAGTAATGTCTCTACGTTTGATCTTATTGCTAATGTCAGTTCTAAGGTAGTTTCTTGAGTAATGTCTCTACTTTTCGTCTCCTTGCTAGTGTCAGTCCTACGGTAGTTACTTGAGTAATGTCTTTACTTTTGATCTCCGTGCTAGTGTCATTTTTACGTTAGTTACTTGAGTAATGTCTCTACTTTTCATCTCTTTGCTAGTGTCAGTCTTACAATAGTTACTTAAGTATTGTCTCTTCTTTTCATATTCTTGCTAGTGTCAGTCTTACGGTAGTTACTTGAGTAATGTCTCTACTTTTGATCTCATTGCTAGTGTCAGTTCTAAGGTAGTTTCTTGAGTAATGTCTCTACTTTTCGTCTCCTTGCTAGTGTCAGTCTTAAGGTAGTTACTTGAGTAATGTGTCTACTTTTTATCTTCTTGCCAGTGTCAGTTCTACGGTAGTTACTTGAGTAATGTCTCTACTTTTTATCTCCTTGCTAGTGTCAGTCTTACGGTAGTTACTTGAGAAAAGACTTTACTTTTGATCTTCTTGCTAGTGTCAGTCTTACGGTAGTTACTTGAGTAATGTCTCTACTTTTGATCTCCATGCTAGTGTCAGTCTTACGGAAGTTACTTGAGTAATATCTCTACTTTTCATCTCCTTGCTAGTGTCAGTCTTATAGTAGTTACTTGAGTAACGTCTTTACTTTCCATCTCCTTGCTAGTGAGTTTTTAGGTAGTTACTTAATAATGTCTTTACTTTTCATCTCCTTGCTAGTGTCAGTCCTACAGTAGTTACTTGAGTAATGTCTTTACTTTTGATCTCCGTGCTAGTGTCAGTTTTACGTTAGTTACTTGAGTAATGTTTCTACTTTTCATCTCTTTGCTAGTGTCAGTCTTACAGTAGTTACTTGAGTAATTACTCTACTTTTCATCTCCTTGCTAGTGTCAGTCTAACGGTAGTATTTGAGTAATGTCTCTACTTTTCATCTCTTTACTAGTGTCAGTCTTACAATAGTTACTTAAGTATTGTCTCTACTTTTTATCTCCTTGCTAGTGTCAGTCTTACGGTAGTTACTTGAGTAATGTCTCTACTTCTAATCTTCTTGCTAGTGTAAGTTCTACGGTAGTTACTTGAGTAATGTTTCTACTTTTCATCTCCTTGCTAGTGTCAGTCTTACGGTAGTTACTTGAGTAATGTCTCTACATTTAATCTTCTTGCTAGTGTCAGTCTTACGGTAGTTACTTGAGTAGGGTCTCTAATTTTTATCTCCTTAATAGTGACAGTCTTACAGTAGTTACTTGAGTAATGTCTCTACTTCTCATCTTCTTGCTAGTGTCAGTCTTACGGTAGTTACTTGAGTAATATCTCTACTTTTCATCTCCTTGTTAGTGTCATTCTTACGGTAGTTACTTGAGTAATGTCTCTACTTTTTATCTCCTTGCTAGAGTCAGTCTTACGGTAGTTAGTTAAGTAATGTCTCTACTTTTCATCTCCTTGCTAAAGTCAGTTTTACGGCAGTTACTTGAGTAATGTCTCTACATTTCGTCTCCTTGCTAGTGTCAGTCTTACGGTAGTTACTTGAGTAAAGACTTTACTTTTGATCTCCTTGCTAATGTCAGTCTTACGGTAGTTACTTGAGTTATGTCTCTACTTTTGATCTCCATGCTAGTGTCAGTCTTACGGAAGTTACTTGAGTAATGTCTCTACTTTTTATCTCCTTAATAGTGACAGTCTTACAGTAGTTACTTGAGTAATATCTCTACTTTTCATCTCCTTGCTAGTGTCAGTCTTACAGTAGTTACTTGAGTAATGTTTCTACTTTTGATCTCCTTGCTAGTGTCAGTCTTACGGTACATACTTGAGTAATATCTCTACTTTTGATTTTCTTTTCTAGTGTCAGTCTTACGGTAGTTACTTAAGTAATATCTCCACTTTTCATCTCCTTGCTAGTGTTAGTCTTACGGTAGTTACTTGAGTAATGTCTCTACTTTCATCTCCTTGCTAGTGTCAGTCTAACGGTAGTATTTGAGTAATGTCTCTACTTTTCATCTCTTTGCTAGTGTCGGTCTTACGATAGTTACTTAAGTATGTCTCTTCTTTTCATATCCTTGCTAGTGTCAGTCTTACGGTAGTTACTTGAGTAATGTCTCTACGTTTGATCTCATTGCTAGTGTCAGTTCTAAGGAAGTTTCTTGAGTAATGTCTCTACTTTTCGTCTCTTTGCTAGTGTCAGTCCTAGGGTAGTTACTTGAGTAATGTCTTTACTTTTGATCTCCGTGCTAGTGTCAGTTTTACGTTAGTTACTTGAGTAATGTTTCTACTTTTCATCTCTTTGCTAGTGTCAGTCTTACAGTAGTTACTTGAGTAATGTATCTACTTTTAATCTTCTTGCTAGTGTCAGTTCTACGGTAGTTACTTGAGTAATGTCTCTACTTTTTATCTCCTTGCTAGTGTCAGTCTTACGGTAGTTACTTGAGTAAAGACTTTACTTTTGATCTTCTTGCTAAAGTCAGTTTTACGGTAGTTACTTGAGTAATGTCTCTACTTTTGATCTCCATGCTAGTGTCAGTCTTACGGAAGTTACTTGAGTAATATCTCTACTTTTCATCTCCTTGCTAGTGTCAGTCTTATAGTAGTTACTTGAGTAACGTCTTTACTTTTCATCTCCTTGCTAGTGAGTTTTTAGGTAGTTACTTGAGTAATGTCTCTACTTTTCATCTCCTTGCTAGTGTTAGTCCTACGGTAGTTACTTGAGTAATGTCTTTACTTTTGATCTCCGTGCTAGTGTCAGTTTTACGTTAGTTACTTGAGTAATGTTTCTACTTTTCATCTCTTTGCTAGTGTCAGCGTTACAGTAGTTACTTGAATAATGTCTCTACTTTTCATCTCCTTGCTAGTGTCAGTCTAACGGTAGTATTTGAGTAATGTCTCTACTTTTCATCTTTTTGCTAGTTTCAGTCTTACAATAGTTACTTAAGTATTGTCTCTACTTTTCATCTTCTTGCTAGTGTCAGTCTTACGGTAGTTACTTGAGTAATGTCTCTACTTCTAATCTTCTTGCTAGTGTAAGTTCTACGGTAGTTACTTGAGTAATGTCTCTACTTTTTATCTCCTTGCTAGTGTCAGTCTTACGGTAGTTACTTGAGTAATGTCTCTACTTCTAATCTTCTTGCTAGTGTAAGTTCTACGGTAGTTACTTGAGTAATGTTTTTACTTTTCATCTCCTTGCTAGTGTCAGTCTTACGGTAGTTACTTGAGTAATGTCTCTACATTTGATCTTCTTGCTAGTGTCAGTCTTACGGTAGTTACTTGAGTAATGTCTCTACTTTTGATCTCCATGCTAGTGTCAGTCTTACGGTAGTTACTTGAGTATGGTCTCTACTTTTCATCTCCTTGTTAGTGTTATTCTTACGGTAGTTACTTGAGTAGGGTCTCTACTTTTTATTTCCTTGCTAGAGTCAGTCTTACGGTAGTTATATGAGTAATGTCTCTACTTTTCATCTCCTTGCTAAAGTCAGTTTTACGGCAGTTACTTGAGTAATGTCTCTACATTTGATCTCCTTGCTAGTGTCAGTCTTACGGTAGTTACTTGAGTAATGTCTCTACTTTACATCTCCTTGCTAGTGTCAGTCTTACTGTAGTTACTTAACTAATGTCTCTACTTTTCATCTCCTTGCTAGTGTCAATCTTACGGTAGCTACTTGAATAATGTCTCTACTTTTCATCTCCTTGCTAGTAACAGTCTTACGGTAGTTACTTGAGTAAAGACTTTACTTTTGATCTTCCTGCTAGTGTCAGTCTTACAGTAGTTACTTGAGTAATGTCTCTACTTTTCATCTCCTTGCTAGTGTCAGTCTTACAGTAGTTACTTGAGTAATGTCTTTACTTTTGATCTCCTTGCTAGTGAGTTTTAGGTAGTTACTTGAGTAATGTCTTTACTTTTTATCTCATTGCTAGTGTCAGCCTTACGGTAGTTACTTGAGTTATGTTTCTACTTTTCATTTCAATGCTAGAGTATGTCTTACTGTAGTTACTTCAGTAATGTTTTTATTTTTGATCTCCTTGCTAGTGTCAGTCTTACGGTAGTTACTTTAGTTATGTCTCTACTTTTCATCTCCTCACTAGTGACAGACTTACGGTAGTTACTTGAGTAATGTCTCTACTTTTGATCTCCTTGCTAGTGTCAGTCTTACGGTAGTTACTTGAGTAATGTCTCTATATTTGATCTCCTTGCTAGTATCAGTCTTACGGTAGTTACTTGAGTAATGTTTCTACTTTTGATCTCCTTGCTAGTGTCAGTCTTACGGTACATACTTGAGTAATATCTCTACTTTTGATTTCCTTGCTAGTGTCAGTCTAACGGTAGTATTTGAGTAATGTCTCTACTTTTCATCTTTTTGCTAGTGTCAGTCTTACAATAGTTACTTAAGTATTGTCTCTACTTTTCATCTCCTTGCTAGTGTCAGTCTTACGGTAAATACTTGAGTAATGTCTCTACTTTTAATCTTCTTGCTATTGTCAGTTCTACGGTAGTTACTTGAGTAATGTCTCTACTTTTCATCTCCTTGCTAGTGTCAGTCTTACGGTAGTTACTTGAGTAATGTCTCTACATTTGATCTCCTTGCTAGTGTCAGTCTTACGGTAGTTACTTGAGTAATGTCTCTACTTTTGATCTCCATGCTAGTGTCAGTCTTACGGTAGTTACTTGAGTATGGTCTCTAATTTTTATCTCCTTAATAGTGACAGTCTTACAGTAGTTACTTGAGTAATGTCTCTACTTTTCATCTCTTTGCTAGTGTCAGTCTTACGGTAGTTACTTGAGGAAAGACTTTACTTTTGATCTCCATGCTAGTGTCAGTCTTACGGAAGTTACTTGAGTAAAATCTCTACTTTTCATCTCCTTGCTAGTGTCAGTCTTATAGTAGTTACTTGAGTAACGTCTTTACTTTTCATCTCCTTGCTAGTGAGTTTTTAGGTAGTTACTTGCGTAATGTCTCTACTTTTCATCTCCTTGCTAGTGTCAGTCCTACGGTAGTTACTTGAGTAATGTCTTTACTTTTGATCTCCGTGCTAGTGACAGTTTCACGTTAGTTACTTGAGTAATGTTTCTACTTTTCATCTCTTTGCTAGTGTCAGTCTTACAGTAGTTACTTGAGTAATGTCTCTACTTTTCATCTCTTTGCTAGTGTCAGTCTTACAATAGTTACTTAAGTATTGTCTCTTCTTTTCATATCCTTGCTAGTGTCAGTCTTACGGTAGTTACTTAAGTAATGTCTCTACTTTTGATCTCATTGCTAGTGTCAGTTTTAAGGTAGTTTCTTGAGTAATTTCTCTACTTTTTGTCTCCTTGCTAGTGTCAGTCTTAAGGTAGTTACTTGAGTAATGTCTCTACTTTTAATCTTCTTGCTAGTGTCAGTTCTACGGTAGTTACTTGAGTAATGTCTCTACTTTTTTTCTCCTTGCTAGTGTCAGTCTTACGGAAGTTACTTGAGTAATGTCTCTACTTTTAATCTTCTTGCTAGTGTCAGTTCTACGGTAGTTACTTGAGTAATGTCTCAAACTTTTTATCTCCTTGCTAGTGTCAGTCTTACGGTAGTTACTTGAGTAAAGACTTTACTTTTGATCTTCTTGCTAGTGTCAGTCTTACGGTAGTTACTTGAGTAAAGACTTTACTTTTGATCTCCTTGCTAGTGTCAGTCTTACGGTAGTTACTTGAGTTATGTCTCTACTTTTGATCTCCATGCTAGTGTCAGTCTTACGGAAGTTACTTGAGTAATGTCTCTACTTTTTATCTCCTTAATAGTGACAGTCTTACAGTAGTTACTTGAGTAATATCTCTACTTTTCATCTCCTTGCTAGTGTCAGTCTCACAGTAGTTACTTGAGTAATGTTTCTACTTTTGATCTCCTTGCTAGTGTCAGTCTTACGGTACATACTTGAGTAATATCTCTACTTTTGATTTCCTTTCTAGTGTCAGTCTTACGGTAGTTACTTGAGTAATATCTCCACTTTTCATCTCCTTGCTAGTGTTAGTCTTACGGTAGTTACTTGAGTAATGTCTCTACTTTCATCTCCTTGCTAGTGTCAGTCTAACGGTAGTATTTGAGTAATGTCTCTACTTTTCATCTCTTTCCTAGTGTCGGTCTTACGATAGTTACTTAAGTATGTCTCTTCTTTTCATATCCTTGCTAGTGTCAGTCTTACGGTAGTTACTTGAGTAATGTCTCTACTTTTCATCTCCTTGCTAGTGTCAGTCTAACGGTAGTATTTGAGTAATGTCTCTACTTTTCATCTCTTTGCTATTGTCGGTCTTACGATAGTTACTTAAGTATGTCTCTTCTTTTCATATCCTTGCTAGTGTCAGTCTTACGGTAGTTACTTGAGTAATGTCTCTACGTTTGATCTCATTGCTAGTGTCAGTTCTAAGGTAGTTTCTTGAGTAATGTCTCTACTTTTCGTCTCCTTGCTAGTGTAAGTCCTACGGTAGTTACTTGAGTAATGTCTTTACTTTTGATCTCCGTGCTAGTGTCAGTTTTACGTTAGTTACTTGAGTAATGTCTCTACTTTTTATCTCCTTGCTAGTGTCAGTCTTACGGTAGTTACTTGAGAAAAGACTTTACTTTTGATCTTCTTGCTAGTGTCAGTCTTACGGTAGTTACTTGATTAATGTCTCTACTTTTAATCTTCTTGCTAGTGTCAGTTCTACGGTAGTTACTTGAGAAATGTCTCTACTTTTTATCTCCTTGCAAGTGTCAGTCTTATCGTAGTTACTTGAGTAACGTCTTTACTTTTCATCTCCTTGCTAGTGAGTTTTTAGGTAGTTACTTAATAATGTCTTTACTTTTCATCTCCTTGCTAGTGTCAGTCCTACGGTAGTTACTTGAGTAATGTCTTTACTTTTGATCTCCGTGCTAGTGTAAGTTTTACGTTAGTTACTTGAGTAATGTTTCTACTTTTCATCTCTTTGCTAGTGTCAGTCTTACAGTAGTTACTTGAGTAATGTCTCTACTTTTCATTTCCTTGCTAGTGTCAGTCTAACGGTAGTATTTGAGTAATGTCTCTACTTTTCATCTCTTTGCTAGTGTCAGTCTTACAATAGTTACTTAAGTATTGTCTCTTCTTTTCATATCCTTGCTAGTGTCAGTCTTACGGTAGTTACTTCAGTAATGTCTTTACTTTTGATCTCATTGCTAGTGTCAGTTCTAAAGTAGTTACTTGAGTAATGTCTATACTTTTTATCTCATTGCTAGTGTCAGTCTTACGGTAGTTACTTGAGTAATGTCTCTACTTCTAATCTTCTTGCTAGTGTAAGTTCTACGGTAGTTACTTGAGTAATGTTTTTACTTTTCATCTCCTTGCTAGAGTCAGTCTTACGGTAGTTACTTTAGTAATGTCTCTACATTTGATCTTCTTGCTAGTGTCAGTCTTACGGTAGTTACTTGAGTAATGTCTCTACTTTTGATCTCTATGCTAGTGTCAGTCCTACGGTAGTTACTTGAGTATGGTCTCTAATTTTTATCTCCTTAATAGTGACAGTCTTACAGTAGTTACTTGAGTAATGTCTCTACTTCTCATCTTCTTGCTAGTGTCAGTCTTACGGTAGTTACTTGAGTATTGTCTCTACTTTTCATCACCTTGTTAGTGTCATTCTTACGGTAGTTACTTGAGTAATGTCTCTACTTTTTATCTCCTTGCTAGAGTCAGTTTTACGGTAGTTACTTGAGTAATGTCTCTACTTTTCATCTCCTTGCTAAAGTCAGTTTTACGGCAGTTACTTGAGTAATGTCTCTACATTTCATCTCCTTGCTAGTGTCAGTCTTACGGTAGTTACTTGAGTAATGTCTCTACTTTTGATCTCCTTGCTAGTGTCAGTCTTACTGTAGTTACTTAAGTAATGTCTCTACTTTTCATCTCCTTGCTAGTGTCAATCTTACGGTAGCTACTTGAATAATGTCTCTACTTTTCATCTCCTTGCTAGTAACAGTCTTACAGTAGTTACTTGAGTAAAGACTTTACTTTTGATCTTCCTGCTAGTGTCAGTCTTACGGTAGTTACTTGAGTAATGTCTTTACTTTTGATCTCCTTGCTAGTGAGTTTTTTGTAGTTACTTGAGTAATGTCTCTACTTTTTATCTCATTGCTAGTGTCAGTCTTACGGTAGTTAATTGAGTAATGTCTCTACCTTTAATCTTCTTGCTAGTGTCAGTTATACGCTAGTTACTTGAGTAATGTCTCAAACTTTTTATCTCCTTGCTAGTGTCAGTCTTACGGTAGTTACTTGAATAAAGACTTTACTTTTGATATTCTTGCTAGTGTCAGTCTTACGGTAGTTACTTGAGTAAAGACTTTACTTTTGATCTCCTTGCTAGTGTCAGTCTTACGGTAGTTACTTGAGTTATGTCTCTACTTTTGATCTCCATGCTAGTGTCAGTCTTACGGAAGTTACTTGAGTAATGTCTCTACTTTTTATCTCCTTAATAGTGACAGTCTTACAGTAGTTACTTGAGTAATATCTCTACTTTTCATCTCCTTGCTAGTGTCAGTCTTACAGTAGTTACTTGAGTAATGTTTCTACTTTTGATCTCCTTGCTAGTGTCAGTCTTACGGTACATACTTGAGTAATATCTCTACTTTTGATTTTCTTTTCTAGTGTCAGTCTTACGGTAGTTACTTAAGTAATATCTCCACTTTTCATCTCCTTGCTTGTGTTAGTCTTACGGTAGTTACTTGAGTAATGTCTCTACTTTCATCTCCTTGCTAGTGTCAGTCTAACGGTAGTATTTGAGTAATGTCTCTACTTTTCATCTCTTTGCTAGTGTCGGTCTTACGATAGTTACTTAAGTATGTCTCTTCTTTTTATATCCTTGCTAGTGTCAGTCTTACGGTAGTTACTTGAGTAATGTCTCTACTTTTCATCTCCTTGCTAGTGTCAGTCTAACGGTAGTATTTGAGTAATGTCTCTACTTTTCATATCCTTGCCAGTGTCAGTCTTACGGTAGTTACTTGAGTAATGTCTCTACGTTTGATCTCATTGCTAGTGTCAGTTCTAAGGAAGTTTCTTGAGTAATGTCTCTACTTTTCGTCTCTTTGCTAGTGTCAGTCCTACGGTAGTTACTTGAGTAATGTCTTTACTTTTGATCTCCGTGCTAGTGTCAGTTTTACGTTAGTTACTTGAGTAATGTCTTTACTTTTCATCTCCTTGCTAGTGTTAGTCTTACGGTAGTTACTTAAGTAATGTCTTTACTTTTGATCTCCGTGCTAGTGTCAGTTTTACGTTAGTTACTTGAGTAATGTTTCTACTTTTCATCTCTTTGCTAGTGTCAGTCTTACAGTAGTTACTTGAGTAATGTCTCTACTTTTCATCTCCTTGCTAGTGTTAGTCTTACGGTAGTTACTTAAGTAATGTCTTTACTTTTGATCTCCGTGCTAGTGTCAGTTTTACGTTAGTTACTTGAGTAATGTTTCTACTTTTCATCTCCTTGCTAGTGTCAGTCTAACGGTAGTATTTGTGTAATGTCTCTACTTTTCATCTCTTTGGTAGTGTCAGTCTTACAATAGTTACTTAAGTATGTCTCTTCTTTTTATATCCTTGCTAGTGTCAGTCTTACGGTAGTTACTTGAGTAATGTCTCTACTTTTCATCTCCTTGCTAGTGTCAGTCTAACGGTAGTATTTGAGTAATGTCTCTACTTTTCATCTCTTTGCTAGTGTCGGTCTTACGATAGTTACTTAAGTATGTCTCTTCTTTTCATATCCTTGCTAGTGTCAGTCTTACGGTAGTTACTTGAGTAATGTCTCTACGTTTGATCTCATTGCTAGTGTCAGTTCTAAGGAAGTTTCTTAAGTAATGTCTCTACTTTTCGTCTCTTTGCTAGTGTCAGTCCTACGGTAGTTACTTGAGTAATGTCTTTACTTTTGATCTCCGAGCTAGTGTCAGTTTTACGTTAGTTACTTGAGTAATGTTTCTACTTTTCATCTCTTTGCTAGTGTCAGTCTTACAGTAGTTACTTGAGTAATGTCTCTACTTTTCGTCTCCTTGCTAGTGTCAGTCTTACGGTAGTTACTTGAGTAAAGACTTTACTTTTGATCTTTTTGCTAGTGTCAGTCTTACGGTAGTTACTTGAGTAATGTCTCTACTTTTGATCTCCATGCTAGTGTCAGTCTTACGGAAGTTACTTGAGTATTATCTCTACTTTTCATCTCCTTGCTAGTGTCAGTCTTATAGTAGTTACTTGAGTAACGTCTTTACTTTTCATCTCCTTGCTAGTGAGTTTTTAGGTAGTTACTTGAGTAATGTCTCTACTTTTCATCTCCTTGCTAGTGTTAGTCTTACGGTAGTTACTTGAGTAATGTCTCTACTTTCATCTCCTTGCTAGTGTCAGTCTAACGGTAGTATTTGAGTAATGTCTCTACTTTTCATCTCTTTGCTAGTGTCGGTCTTACGATAGTTACTTAAGTATGTCTCTTCTTTTTATATCCTTGCTAGTGTCAGTCTTACGGTAGTTACTTGAGTAATGTCTCTACTTTTCATCTCCTTGCTAGTGTCAGTCTAACGGTAGTATTTGAGTAATGTCTCTACTTTTCATATCCTTGCTAGTGTCAGTCTTACGGTAGTTACTTGAGTAATGTCTCTACGTTTGATCTCATTGCTAGTGTCAGTTCTAAGGAAGTTTCTTGAGTAATGTCTCTACTTTTCGTCTCTTTGCTAGTGTCAGTCCTACGGTAGTTACTTGAGTAATGTCTTTACTTTTGATCTCCGTGCTAGTGTCAGTTTTACGTTAGTTACTTGAGTAATGTTTCTACTTTTCATCTCTTTGCTAGTGTCAGTCTTACAGTAGTTACTTGAATAATGTCTCTACTTTTCGTCTCCTTGCTAGTGTCAGTCTTAAGGTAGTTACTTGAGTAAAGACTTTACTTTTGATCTTCTTGCTAGTGTCAGTCTTACGGTAGTTACTTAAGTAATGTCTCTACTTTTGATCTCCATGCTAGTGTCAGTCTTACGGAAGTTACTTGAGTATTATCTCTACTTTTCATCTCCTTGCTAGTGTCAATCTTATAGTAGTTACTTGAGTAACGTCTTTACTTTTCATCTTCTTGCTAGTGAGTTTTGAGGTAGTTACTTGAGTAATGTCTCTACTTTTCATCTCCTTGCTAGTGTTAGTCTTACGGTAGTTACTTAAGTAATGTCTTTACTTTTGATCTCCGTGCTAGTGTCAGTTTTACGTTAGTTACTTGAGTAATGTTTCTACTTTTCATCTCTTTGCTAGTGTCAGTCTTACAGTAGTTACTTGAGTAATGACTCTACTTTTCATCTCCTTGCTAGTGTCAGTCTAACGGTAGTATTTGTGTAATGTCTCTACTTTTCATCTCTTTGGTAGTGTCAGTCTTACAATAGTTACTTAAGTATGTCTCTTCTTTTTATATCCTTGCTAGTGTCAGTCTTACGGTAGTTACTTGAGTAATGTCTCTACTTTTCATCTCCTTGCTAGTGTCAGTCTAACGGTAGTATTTGAGTAATGTCTCTACTTTTCATCTCTTTGCTAGTGTCGGTCTTACGATAGTTACTTAAGTATGTCTCTTCTTTTCATATCCTTGCTAGTGTCAGTCTTACGGTAGTTACTTGAGTAATGTCTCTACGTTTGATCTCATTGCTAGTGTCAGTTCTAAGGAAGTTTCTTGAGTAATGTCTCTACTTTTCGTCTCTTTGCTAGTGTCAGTCCTACGGTAGTTACTTGAGTAATGTCTCTACTTCTAATCTTCTTGCTAGTGTAAGTTCTACGGTAGTTACTTGAGTAATGTCTCTACTTTTTATCTCCTTGCTAGTGTCAGTCTTACGGTAGTTACTTGAGTAATGTCTCTACTTCTAATCTTCTTGCTAGTGTAAGTTCGACGGTAGTTACTTGAGTAATGTTTTTACTTTTTATCTCCTTGCTAGTGTCAGTCTTACGGTAGTTACTTGAGTAATGTCTCTACATTTGATCTTCTTGCTAGTGTCAGTCTTACGGTAGTTACTTGAGTAATGTCTCTACTTTTGATCTCCATGCTAGTGTCAGTCTTACGGCAGTTACTTGAGTAATGTCTCTACTTCTAATCTTCTTGCTAGTGTAAGTTCTACGGTAGTTACTTGAGTAATGTCTCTACTTTTTATCTCCTTGCTAGTGTCAGTCTTACGGTAGTTACTTGAGTAATGTCTCTACTTCTAATCTTCTTGCTAGTGTAAGTTCTACGGTAGTTACTTGAGTAATGTCTCTACATTTGATCTCCTTGCTAGTGTCAGTCTTACGGTAGTTACTTGAGTAATGTCTCTACTTCTAATCTTCTTGCTAGTGTAAGTTCTACGGTAGTTACTTGAGTAATGTCTCTACATTTGATCTCCTTGCTAGTGTCAGTCTTACGGTAGTTACTTGAGTAATGTCTCTACTTTTGATCTCCATGCTAGTGTCAGTCTTACGGTAGTTACTTGAGTATGGTCTCTAATTTTTATCTCCTTAATAGTGACAGTCTTACAGTAGTTACTTAAGTAATGTCTCTACTTTTCATCTCCTTGCTAGTGTCAGTCTTACGGTAGTTACTTGAGTAAAGACTTTACTTTTGATCTTCTTGCTAGTGTCAGTCTTACGGTAGTTACTTGAGTAATGTCTCTACTTTTGATCTCCATGCTAGTGTCAGTCTTACGGAAGTTACTTGAGTAAAATCTCTACTTTTCATCTCCTTGCTAGTGTCAGTCTTATAGTAGTTACTTGAGTAACGTCTTTACTTTTCATCTCCTTGCTAGTGAGTTTTTAGGTAGTTTCTTGAGTAATGTCTCTACTTTTCATCTCCTTGCTAGTGTCAGTCCTACGGTAGTTACTTGAGTAATGTCTTTACTTTTGATCTCCGTGCTAGTGACAGTTTTACGTTAGTTACTTGAGTAAAGTTTCTACTTTTCATCTCTTTGCTAGTGTCAGTCTTACAGTAGTTACTTGAGTAATGTCTCTACTTTTCATCTCTTTGCTAGTGTCAGTCTTACAATAGTTACTTAAGTATTGTCTCTTCTTTTCATATCCTTGCTAGTGTCAGTCTTACGGTAGTTACTTGAGTAATGTCTCTACTTTTAATCTTCTTGCTAGTGTCAGTTCTACGGTAGTTACTTGAGTAATGTCTCTACTTTTCGTCTCCTTGCTAGTGTCAGTCTTAAGGTAGTTACTTGAGTAATGTCTCTACTTTTAATCTTCTTGCTAGTGTGTTACGTATCTAGGCGTTTTTTTTTTTCTTTCTTTGACCTGTTGCGGTCAAGAGACGGGTAGGTTGTCTGCCCCTTGTGTAATAAGTTTTTTTTTTATTCGTCAAGCCACACAGACAGTGACCGGTCCTTGACCTGTGTGTGTACCTCTGGTTGAAAGGAGGGTGTTTTTTTTTTCTTCTGTCTTTTGAAGAGCGTTCTAGATCTGGGTGTAGATGACTTTCTATTCTAGAAATTACGAGATATCGACGCGCGGTAGATTATATAAGACCGCTCGCGTAACGTTGACAGACAGACATACGGAGACAGCCGTGAGACAGAATAGCGGAGACATTGCGCGACCCGTGCGTGGTATACCACTTGATCGTGTAAGTTAAGATTTTGTTTTCTTTTTTTTTAAGGCCTTGCTTGCTTGTATTTGTAATTACATTTTCAAACTCTTGTATTGTAATATTTTTACATGCCATTTTTGTAAAAGGGTTGTGGTCAACACATCAATTCTGTATTGAGTAAATGTTTATTTTTCTTTCTTGTAACTTTATATTTTATTAAACAGTAAGTTTATATTTTACCTTCCGATTTCTTGTGTCATTTTTTTTTTTGTTATTCATTGTAAGTCTTTGATTAAATTCAGACTTAAGATAAGTGACACAACTCCTTTTCTATTGTCACGTTCCCCTAGGCAAGCCATTTTAAAAATTAGAATTCAATTCGTAATACGTGACAAAAGAAGTTTGAGGGCTTTCGTCCCGGATATTTTTCTGAACCTATTTTCGTCTTACTTGAGTAATTTTGTAAAGGCGAAGTTGACTTTAACAAAAATTTTTTTTGGTTCAAAGAGTCGGAAGTAAAGTATCAATAGTATTGACCAAACTCTCTTAAGGTTTCTTTTGTTGTACTGATTTTGTACTGTATATTTACATTGTATACATATTTTTGCTTGTAATAGTTGCTAGTTAGTCATGGATATTCAGGTTTTTCTTTCAAATCCCTCTGTGGAAGAGCTTGATGCTTTTACTAGGAAGGAACTGGTCCTTATTTCTAAACATTTAGGGTTAAAAATAAAATCAAATGCCCTTAAACAAGAAATCAGAGATAACATTGTAATCCATTATGTAGACGAGGAAGTGTTTTCTGAAGACCTTTTAGAAACTCTTAGACCCGATGAGGGTAAATCAGATTTAGAACTTCAGATAAAATTAAAACAAATGGAAATAGAAGCCCAGAAGGAAATTAAACAAAAAGAATTAGAGCTTGCAGCGGCTAGAGAGCAGAGAGAAATTAAACAAAAAGAATTAGAGCTTGCAGCGGCTAGAGAGCAGAGAGAGCAGAAAGAAATAGAAATGAAATTACAAATAGAGTTAAAAAAATTAGAGTTAGCTGCTAATGTAAGACCAGATTCTTCCCCTGCCAGTCATACTGCTGAAGCAACAAAATTTTTGAAAATAATTCCACGCTTTAATGAAGCCACAATTGACAATTATTTTCCACAATTTGAACTTGCTGTGAAAAATTTTAATGTACCTGAAACTTTGTGGCCCACTTTGCTGCAAACAGTTTTGACTGGTAGAGCTGCAGAGGTATTTTGTTCTTTGACCATTGAACAACAAAAAGATTATAATGTTGTTAAGGCCTTAATTCTTAAGGCATATGAACTTGTTCCGGAAGCTTACCGAAAGCAGTTCAGGGATTGTCGCAAATCGGATGGCCAAACCCATGTAGAATTCCTGCGGGAAAAGGAGCGACGCTTTGAGAAATGGCTCACTTCCAGGGAAATCGGCACCGACTTTGCAAAATTCAAGAACCTAATGCTGATGGAAGAGTTCAAGAGTTGTGTGCGGCTGGACGTCCGTACGCATATAGCTGATCGTGGCGAGGAAGATGTGCACAAGGCTGCAGTGTTGGCAGACGATTATATAATATCACATCAATTTGCCAAGTATACGACGGATGTCAAGCCAAAACAAGTCAAACAGCCTGAGTCCAATGCTAGCAACTCCATCAAGAACAGCAGTACAAACGACAGAAAACCTACTACAAGTAAAGCTACTTGTTCCTACTGCAAACGAGAAGGCCATAAAATTGACGATTGCTGGAAACTGAAGAAGAGAAACGAAAAAGCTCCTTCAAAAGTCAGCGCTTGCACAGTACAGTGGTCGTCGAGGTTTACTCCCTCATCCTCAAGTCATATCAAGAATACCTCGACACCACCTGTTTCAAATGTATTGACTGTACAAGACTCTCCGAAAATGTCTCCACGGTGTTCAAATGACTCAACAGTGAGTTCTTCAAATTCATCTTTACGATGTTCCAATGACTCAACCAAGAGTTTTTCAAATACATCAAGCCGATGTTCCAATGACTCAACCAAGAGTTTTTCAAATACATCAAGCCGATGTTCCAATGACTCAACCAAGAGTTTTTCAAATACATCAAGCCGATGTTCCAATGACTCAAACAAGAGTTTTTCAAATACATCAAGCCGATGTTCCAATGACTCAAACAAGAGTTTTTCAAATACATCAAGCCGATGTTCCAATGACTCAAATAAGAGTTTTTCAAATACATCATATCGATGTTCCAATGACTCTATCCAGAGTTCCCATAATACATCACCCCGATGTTCCCATGACTCTATCCAGAGTTCCCATAAGACATCACCCCGATGTTCCAATGACTCTATCCAGAGTTCCCATAATACATCATCCCGATGTTCCCAGAACTCCAGCAAGAGTTCCCATAAGACATCACCCCGATGTTCCAATGACTCCATCAAGAGTTCTCCAAATACATCCACAAGATGTTCTACTGACTCAAGAAAGAGTTTCTCCACTGCGTCTCCTAAAGATGTCAATGACTCCAGCGAGAGTTCGACCCAAGTCCAGTCTGCATCAACTAAAATTGATGTTTTATTAGAGGATTTTAAGCCTTTCATTTCGGAAGGATTTGTATCACTACCCGGTGATTCTACAAGTCTACGACCTATCACCATTTTGAGAGACACAGGTGCTTCACATCCGTTACTTTTAGAGGGTATCTTGCCCTTGTCAAAATCATCATCGACTGGGAAGAGCATCCTGTTACGAGGCGTAGAGCTTGGATGTATAGATGTGCCTCTACATCTAATCGACATAAAGTCAAATCTCATTACTGGACCGGTTGTTGTAGCTGTCCGACCAACATTACCATTGGAAGGCATCTCGTTGCTGTTAGGCAATGACTTAGCAGGTGGAAAGGTGATAGCCGAACCCATCGTCACTCAAACACCCGACTTATCTGCCACACCCGAGGAAGACCTAGAGTTATATCCAGCGTGTGCAGTAACAAGGGCAATGAGGTTGAAAGCATCTCAAGAAGAAAACGTCATCAAAGCCAACAGTAACCAAGATGATGTGGACTTGAGCACCACATTCTTTGCTTCTCTTGAAGAAGAACCAACGCCAAATTCTAAAAGCCGGCATCAACTCGAAAACAGTTGATTGAGGACCAAAAGAAGGATCCAGAGCTCGCCAAACTCCGAGAAACCGCAATGACATCACAAGAGGCAGAGCTAGCATCAACGTGCTACTACATCCAAGATGATATGCTCTTCAGGAAATGGAAACCTCCAGACGCATCCAACGAAGAAGAATGGAGAATATGCCATCAAATCGTGTTACCAGAAAGATACCGAGCGTACATCATGAATCTGGCTCATGACACACCAATGTCAGGTCATCTCGGCATCCACAAGACATACCACAAGATTATGTCACACTTCTTCTGGCCACGTTTGAAGAAAGATGTCATCCAGTACTGCCGATCCTGTCATGCCTGTCAGATGGTTGGCAAGCCAAATCAAAAGATCCCTGTTGCTCCTCTGAAGCCGATTCCAGCCTTTGAAGAACCTTTCAGCAGAGTACTTATTGACTGTGTTGGTCCTCTCCCAAGGACAAAAGCTGACAACCAATACCTGTTGACCATTATGTGTGCTTCAACTCGTTTTCCTGAGGCTATTCCTCTAAGGAACATAAAAGCATCAAACATTGTAAAGGCCTTAATCAAGTTCTTTACTCTATTTGGTCTACCAAAGTCCATCCAATCGGACCAAGGAACGAATTTCACGGCCAATCTTTTCAAGCAAGTCATGACTCAGTTGGGCATCAAACACTGCATGTCGAGTGCGTATCATGCCGAGTCGCAAGGCGCTCTTGAGCGATTCCATCAGACTCTCAAGAACATGATCCGAACCTATTGCTTTGAGCACGAAAAAGACTGGGACGAAGGAATCCACATGCTGCTGTTTGCAACCCGTGAATCCGTCCAGGAATCGTTGGGATTCAGCCCTTTTGACTTAGTCTTTGGCCATTCGGTGCGCGGTCCCTTGAAATGTATAAAAGAGACTTTGTTGTCACCAACAGCCACTGAAGGACTTTTAGACTATGTAAGTAAGTTTAAAACTAGACTTTATGATGCTTGTGTTCTGGCCAAAAATAACTTACAAAACACCCAATCCAGCATGAAACGCTGGTATGATAGAAAGGCCCGTGTTAGAGAATTTTCTCCCGGGGATAAGGTGCTTGTATTTTTGCCCATACCAGGTCAACCCTTGCAAGCCAGATATTTTGGTCCCTATGAAATTGAGACCAAAATTAGTGACCTCAATTACACAATCAAAACTCCTGACCGTAGGAAAAAGACTCAGCTATGTCACATAAACATGCTGAAGCCTTATGCATCTAGGCCAGATCACTCAGAGAAGAGTAATTGTGTTTTAAATACAGTCAAAAGTTGTTCAAATAGCCATGTTTCTCTTATTGATGATGATATTGTAAAGGAGAAATTTGGACAATACAAAATACCTAATTCTTTTGTATTACAGAATTTGGATGTAAAACTGTCTCATCTGTCTTCGACAGAAAGGCCAGTTATCATGAAACTCATTAATGAATTTAATGACATTTTTTCTGATGTACCAAAACAGACTAATGTTATAATGCATGATGTAGATGTTGGCGAGGCTACTCCAGTCAAGCAGCATCCTTACAGGGTCAACCCTGAAAAACTTGCCATACTTAGGTCAGAAATCAAGTATATGCTTGAAAATGACCTCATTGAACCAAGTTCCAGTAGCTGGAGCTCCCCATGTGTCTTGATACCTAAACAGGACAAGACTTATCGTTTTTGTACAGACTACCGTAAGGTAAATGCTGTCACAAAGACCGATTCGTTTCCTATCCCTAGGATAGACGATCTCATAGATCGTATTGGTGACGCTAAGTACATCACCAAAATAGACCTACTTTCAGGTTATTGGCAGGTTCCCCTGACTGATAGGGCAAAGGAAATCTCCGCCTTTGTCACCCCTGATGGTCTGTACCAATACAAAGTGATGCCATTTGGCATGAAGAATGCTCCTGCCACTTTCCAGAGAATGATAAATGCCCTGCTTGCTGACATGGAGAATTGCCACGCATACATAGACGATGTAGTAATTTTTAGCCAAGATTTTTCTAGCCATTGTAAACAACTGCATTGTCTTTTTACTAAACTGTTACATGCAAAAATTACTGTAAACCTGAGTAAGAGTGATTTTTGCCAGGCTTCCATCCAATACTTAGGCCATATTGTAGGACAAGGCCAGGTGAAACCTGTAATGGCCAAAGTAGAAGCTATCCAAGCTTTCCCTATCCCTGCTGATCGGAAACAACTCCGAAGATTTTTGGAAATGTCTGGATATTATAGAAAATTTTGCGAAAATTTTTCTGTCATTGCCAGTCCTTTAACAAACCTCCTGAGAAAGAACGTCCGATTTACTTGGACGGATGAATGTCAGAAAGCCTTTAACCAAATCAAGCAGATATTATCTAACTCCCCCATTTTGATGGCTCCTGACTTTAGAAAACCTTTTAGGTTAGCTATTGACGCCAGTGACACAGGTGTTGGGTCAGTCCTTTACCAAGAAGATAATTTCCAAGTAGAGCATCCTATTTGTTTCTTTTCCAAGAAATTTAATAGACATCAAAGAAATTATTCTACTGTGGAAAAAGAATGTCTTGGGTTGATTCTTTCTATACAACACTTTGATTTTTATATCAGTGGGTCTAGATGGCCACTGGTTGTATTTACTGACCACAATCCCCTTACATTTATCCACAAAATTTCTGGCAAGAACCAACGACTTCTCAGGTGGAGTTTATTTTTACAAGAGTACAACCTAGATCTTAAACACATAAAAGGCAGCGAAAATGTTATCGCCGATGCCTTATCTAGATTGTAAAAAGTATTTGATGTATATTTTTATATATATATATCATGATAAATACATTCTGTAATGTAAATATTTTTTGTAATTCTAAAAAGATTTCCATTTCGTTGAAATGTAAACTTTTTATTTTTAGGAGGGAGGTGTTACGTATCTAGGCGTTTTTTTTTTCTTTCTTTGACCTGTTGCGGTCAAGAGACGGGTAGGTTGTCTGCCCCTTGTGTAATAGGTTTTTTTTTTATTCGTCAAGCCACACAGACAGTGACCGGTCCTTGACCTGTGTGTGTACCTCTGGTTGAAAGGAGGGTGTTTTTTTTTTCTTCTGTCTCTTTGAAGAGCGTTCTAGATCTGGGTGTAGATGACTTTCTATTCTAGAAATTACGAGATATCGACGCGCGGTAGATTATATAAGACCGCTCGCGTAACGTTGACAAACAGTGTCAGTCTTACGGTAGTTACTTGAGTAATGTCTCTACTTTTGATCTCCATGCTAGTGTCAGTCTTACGGAAGTAACTTGAGTAATATCTCTACTTTTCTTCTCCTTGCTAGTGTCAGTCTTATCGTAGTTACTTGAGTAACGTCTTTACTTTTCATCTCCTTGCTAGTGAGTTTTTAGGTAGTTACTTAATAATGTCTTTACTTTTCATCTCCTTGCTAGTGTCAGTCCTACGGTAGTTACTTGAGTAATGTCTTTACTTTTGATCTCCGTGCTAGTGTCAGTTTTACGTTAGTTACTTGAGTAATGTTTCTACTTTTCATCTCTTTGCTAGTGTCAGTCTTACAGTAGTTACTTGAGTAATGTCTCTACTTTCATCTCCTTGCTAGTGTCAGTCTAACGGTAGTATTTGAGTAATGTCTCTACTTTTCATCTCTTTGCTAGTGTCAGTCTTACGGTAGTTACTTGAGTAATGTCTCTACTTTTGATCTCATTGCTAGTGTCAGTTCTAAAGTAGTTACTTGAGTAATGTCTCTACTTTTTATGTCATTGCTAGTGTCAGCCTTACGGTAGTTACTTGAGTTATGTCTCTACTTTTCATTTCATTGCTAGAGTATGTCTTACTGTAGTTACTTCAGTAATGTTTTTACTTTTGATCTCCTTGCTAGTGTCAGTGTTACGGTAGTTACTTGAGTAATGTCTCTACTTTTCATCTCCTTGCTAGTGTCAGTCTTACGGTAGTTACTTTAGTAATGTCTCTACTTTTCATCTCCTCACTAGTGACAGACTTACGGTAGTTACTTGAGTAATGTCTCTACTTTTGATCTCCTTGCTAGTGTCAGTCTTACGGTAGTTGCTTGAGTAATGTCTCTACTTTTGATCTCCTTGCTAATATCAGTCTTACGGTAGTTACTTGAGTAATGTTTCTACTTTTGATCTCCTTGCTAGTGTCAGTCTTACGGTACATACTTGAGTAATATCTCTACTTTTGATTTTCTTGCTAGTGTCAGTCTAACGGTAGTATTTGAGTAATGTCTCTACTTTTCATCTCTTTGCTAGTGTCAGTCTTACAATAGTTACTTAAGTATTGTGTCTACTTTTCATCTCCTTGCTAGTGTCAGTCTTACGGTAGTTACTTGAGTAATGTCTCTACTTTTAATCTTCTTGCTATTGTCAGTTCTACGGTAGTTACTTGAGTAATGTCTCTACTTTTCATCTCCTTGCTAGTGTCAGTCTTACGGTAGTTACTTGAGTAATGTCTCTACATTTGATCTCCTTGCTAGTGTCAGTCTTACGGTAGTTACTTGAGTAATGTCTCTACTTTTGATCTCCATGCTAGTGTCAGTCTTACGGTAGTTACTTGAGTATGGTCTCTAATTTTTATCTCCTTAATAGTGACAGTCTTACAGTAGTTACTTTAGTAATGTCTCAAACTTTTTATCTCCTTGCTAGTGTCAGTCTTACGATAGTTACTTGAGTAAAGACTTTACTTTTGATCTTCTTGCTAGTGTCAGTCTTACGGTAGTTACTTGAGTAATGTCTCTACTTTTGATCTCCCTGCTAGTGTCAGTCTTACGGAAGTTACTTGAGTAAAATCTCTACTTTTCATCTCCTTGCTAGTGTCAGTCTTATAGTAGTTACTTGAGTAACGTCTTTACTTTTCATCTCCTTGCTAGTGAGTTTTTAGGTAGTTACTTGAGTAATGTCTCTACTTTTCATCTCCTTGCTAGTGTCAGTCCTACGGTAGTTACTTGAGTAATGTCTTTACTTTTGATCTCCGTGCTAGTGACAGTTTTACGTTAGTTACTTGAGTAATGTTTCTACTTTTCATCTCTTTGCTAGTGTCAGTAATACAGTAGTTACTTGAGTAATGACTCTACTTTTCATCTCCTTGCTAGTGTCAGTCTAACGGTAGTATTTGTGTAATGTCTCTACTTTTCATCTCTTTGCTAGTGTCAGTCTTACAATAGTTACTTAAGTATTGTCTCTACTTTTCATCTCCTTGCTAGTGTCAGTCTTACGGTAGTTACTTGAGTAATGTCTCTACTTCTAATCTTCTTGCTAGTGTAAGTTCTACGGTAGTTACTTGAGTAATGTCTCTACTTTTTATCTCCTTGCTAGTGTCAGTCTTAGGGTAGTTACTTGAGTAATGTCTCTACTTCTAATCTTCTTGCTAGTGTAAGTTCTACGGTAGTTACTTGAGTAATGTTTTTACTTTTCATCTCCTTGCTAGTGTCAGTCTTACAGTAGTTACTTGAGTAATGTCTCTACATTTGATCTTCTTGCTAGTGTCAGTCTTACGGTAGTTACTTGAGTAATGTCTCTACTTTTGATCTCCATGCTAGTGTCAGTCTTACGGTAGTTTCTTGAGTATGGTCTCTACTTTTCATCTCCTTGTTAGTGTCATTCTTACGGTAGTTACTTGAGTTATGTCTCTACTTTTTATCTCCTTGCTAGAGTCAGTCTTACGGTAGTTACTTGAGTAATGTCTCTACTTTTCATCTCCTTGCTAAAGTCAGTTTTACGGCAGTTACTTGAGTAATGTCTCTACATTTGATCTCCTTGCTAGTGTCAATCTTACGGTAGCTACTTGAATAATGTCTCTACTTTTCATCTCCTTGCTAGTAACAGTCTTACGGTAGTTACTTGAGTAATGTCTTTACTTTTGATCTCCTTGCTAGTGAGTTTTAGGTAGTTACTTGAGTAATGTCTCTACTTTTTATCTCATTGCTAGTGTCAGCCTTACGGTAGTTACTTGAGTTATGTCTCTACTTTTCATTTCATTGCTAGAGTATGTCTTACTGTAGTTACTTCAGTAATGTTTTTATTTTTGATCTCCTTGCTAGTGTCAGTGTTACGGTAGTTACTTGAACAAAGTCTCTACTTTTCATCTCCTTGCTAGTGTCAGTCTTACGGTAGTTACTTTAGTAATGTCTCTACTTTTCATCTCCTCACTAGTGACAGACTTACGGTAGTTACTTGAGTAATGTCTCTACTTTTGATCTCCTTGCTAGTGTCAGTCTTACGGTAGTTACTTGAGTAATGTCTCTACTTTTGATCTCCTTGCTAGTGTCAGTCTTACGGTACATACTTGAGTAATATCTCTACTTTTGATTTCCTTGCTAGTGTCAGTCTAACGGTAGTATTTGAGTAATGTCTCTACTTTTCATCTTTTTGCTAGTGTCAGTCTTACAATAGTTACTTAAGTATTGTCTCTACTTTTTATCTCCTTGCTAGTGTCAGTCTTACGGTAGTTACGTGAGTAATGTCTCTACTTTTCATCTCCTTGCTAGTGTCAGTCTAACGGTAGTATTTGAGTAATGTCTCTACTTTTTATCTCTTTGCTAGTGTCGGTCTTAAGATAGTTACTTAAGTATGTCTCTTCTTTTCATATCCTTGCTAGTGTCAGTCTTACGGTAGTTACTTGAGTAATGTCTCTACGTTTGATCTCATTGCTAGTGTCAGTTCTAAGGAAGTTTCTTGAGTAATGTCTCTACTTTTCGTCTCTTCGCTAGTGTCAGTCCTACGGTAGTTACTTGAGTAATGTCTTTACTTTTGATCTCCGTGCTAGAGTCAGTTTTACGGCAGTTACTTGAGTAATGTTTCTACTTTTCATCTCTTTGCTAGTGTCAGTCTTACAGTAGTTACTTGAGTAATGTCTCTACTTTTCGTCTCCTTGCTAGTGTCAGTCTTACGGTAGTTACTTGAGTAATGTCTTTACTTTTGATCTCCGTGCTAGTGTCAGTTTTACGTTAGTTACTTGAGTAATGTTTCTACTTTTCATCTCTTTGCTAGTGTCAGTCTTACAGTAGTTACTTGAGTAATGTCTCTACTTTTCGTCTCCTTGCTAGTGTCAGTCTTACGGTATTTACTTGAGTAAAGACTTTACTTTTGATCTTCTAGCTAGTGTCAGTCTTACGGTAGTTACTTAAGTAATGTCTCTACTTTTGATCTCCATGCTAGTGTCAGTCTTACGGAAGTTACTTGAGTAATATCTCTACTTTTCATCTCCTTGCTAGTTTCAGTCTTATAGTAGTTACTTGAGTAACGTCTTTACTTTTCATCTCCTTGCTAGTGAGTTTTTAGGTAGTTACTTGAGTAATGTCTCTACTTTTCATCTCCTTGCTAGTGTTAGTCTTACGGTAGTTACTTGAGTAATGTCTTTAATTTTGATCTCCGTGCTAGTGTCAGTTTTACGTTAGTTACTTGAGTAATGTTTCTACTTTTCATCTCTTTGCTAGTGTCAGTCTTACAGTAGTTACTTGAGTAATGACTCTACTTTTCATCTCCTTGCTAGTGTCAGTCTAACGGTAGTATTTGTGTAATGTCTCTACTTTTCATCTCTTTGCTAGTGTCAGTCTTACAATAGTTACTTAAGTATTGTCTCTACTTTTCATCTCCTTGCTAGTGTCAGTCTTACGGTAGTTACTTGAGTAATGTCTCTACTTCTAATCTTCTTGCTAGTGTAAGTTCTACGGTAGTTACTTGAGTAATGTCTCTACTTTTTATCTCCTTGCTAGTGTCAGTCTTAGGGTAGTTACTTGAGTAATGTCTCTACTTCTAATCTTCTTGCTAGTGTAAGTTCTACGGTAGTTACTTGAGTAATGTTTTTACTTTTCATCTCCTTGCTAGTGTCAGTCTTACAGTAGTTACTTGAGTAATGTCTCTACATTTGATCTTCTTGCTAGTGTCAGTCTTACGGTAGTTACTTGAGTAATGTCTCTACTTTTGATCTCCATGCTAGTGTCAGTCTTACGGTAGTTACTTGAGTATGGTCTCTACTTTTCATCTCCTTGTTAGTGTCATTCTTACGGTAGTTACTTGAGTAATGTCTCTACTTTTTATCTCCTTGCTAGAGTCAGTCTTACGGTAGTTACTTGAGTAATGTCTCTTCTTTTCATCTCCTTGCTAAAGTCAGTTTTACGGCAGTTACTTGAGTAATGTCTCTACATTTGATCTCCTTGCTAGTGTCAATCTTACGGTAGCTACTTGAATAATGTCTCTACTTTTTATCTCCTTGCTAGTAACAGTCTTACGGTAGTTACTTGAGTAATGTCTTTACTTTTGATCTCCTTGCTAGAGTATGTCTTACTGTAGTTACTTCAGTAATGTTTTTATTTTTGATCTCCTTGCTAGTGTCAGTGTTACGGTAGTTACTTGAACAAAGTCTCTACTTTTCATCTCCTTGCTAGTGTCAGTCTTACGGTAGTTACTTTAGTAATGTCTCTACTTTTCATCTCCTCACTAGTGACAGACTTACGGTAGTTACTTGAGTAATGTCTCTACTTTTGATCTCCTTGCTAGTGTCAGTCTTACGGTAGTTACTTGAGTAATGTCTCTACTTTTAATCTTCTTGCTAGTGTCAGTTAAACGCTAGTTACTTGAGTAATGTCTCAAACTTTTTATCTCCTTGCTAGTGTCAGTCTTACGGTAGTTACTTGAGTAAAGACTTTACTTTTGATCTTCTTGCTAGTGTCAGTGTTACGGTAGTTACTTGAACAAAGTCTCTACTTTTGATTTCCATGCTAGTGTCAGTCTTACAGAAGTTACTTGAGTAATGTCTCTACTTTTTATCTCCTTAATAGTGACAGTCTTACAGTAGTTACTTGAGTAATATCTCTACTTTTCATCTCCTTGCTAGTGTCAGTCTTACAGTAGTTACTTAAGTAATGTTTCTACTTTTGATCTCCTTGCTAGTGTCAGTCTTACGGTACATACTTGAGTAATATCTCTACTTTTGATTTCCTTTCTAGTGTCATTCTTACGGTAGTTACTTGAGTAATATCTCCACTTTTCATCTCCTTGCTAGTGTCAGTCTTACGGTAGTTACTTGAGTAATATCTCCAGTTTTCATCTCCTTGCTAGTGTTAGTCTTACGGTAGTTACTTGAGTAATGTCTCTACTTTCATCTCCTTGCTAGTGTCAGTCTAACGGTAGTATTTGAGTAATGTCTCTACTTTTCATCTCTTTGCTAGTGTCGGTCTTACGATAGTTACTTAAGTATGTCTCTTCTTTTCATATCCTTGCTAGTGTCAGTCTTACGGTAGTTACGTGAGTAATGTCTCTACTTTTCATCTCCTTGCTAGTGTCAGTCTAACGGTAGTATTTGAGTAATGTCTCTACTTTTTATCTCTTTGCTAGTGTCGGTCTTAAGATAGTTACTTAAGTATGTCTCTTCTTTTCATATCCTTGCTAGTGTCAGTCTTACGGTAGTTACTTGAGTAATGTCTCTACGTTTGATCTCATTGCTAGTGTCAGTTCTAAGGAAGTTTCTTGAGTAATGTCTCTACTTTTCGTCTCTTCGCTAGTGTCAGTCCTACGGTAGTTACTTGAGTAATGTCTTTACTTTTGATCTCCGTGCTAGAGTCAGTTTTACGGCAGTTACTTGAGTAATGTTTCTACTTTTCATCTCTTTGCTAGTGTCAGTCTTACAGTAGTTACTTGAGTAATGTCTCTACTTTTCGTCTCCTTGCTAGTGTCAGTCTTACGGTAGTTACTTGAGTAATGTCTTTACTTTTGATCTCCGTGCTAGTGTCAGTTTTACGTTAGTTACTTGAGTAATGTTTCTACTTTTCATCTCTTTGCTAGTGTCAGTCTTACAGTAGTTACTTGAGTAATGTCTCTACTTTTCGTCTCCTTGCTAGTGTCAGTCTTACGGTATTTACTTGAGTAAAGACTTTACTTTTGATCTTCTAGCTAGTGTCAGTCTTACGGTAGTTACTTGAGTAATGTCTCTACTTTTGATCTCCATGCTAGTGTCAGTCTTACGGAAGTTACTTGAGTAATATCTCTACTTTTCATCTCCTTGCTAGTTTCAGTCTTATAGTAGTTACTTGAGTAACGTCTTTACTTTTCATCTCCTTGCTAGTGAGTTTTTAGGTAGTTACTTGAGTAATGTCTCTACTTTTCATCTCCTTGCTAGTGTTAGTCTTACGGTAGTTACTTGAGTAATGTCTTTAATTTTGATCTCCGTGCTAGTGTCAGTTTTACGTTAGTTACTTGAGTAATGTTTCTACTTTTCATCTCTTTGCTAGTGTCAGTCTTACAGTAGTTACTTGAGTAATGACTCTACTTTTCATCTCCTTGCTAGTGTCAGTCTAACGGTAGTATTTGTGTAATGTCTCTACTTTTCATCTCTTTGCTAGTGTCAGTCTTACAATAGTTACTTAAGTATTGTCTCTACTTTTCATCTCCTTGCTAGTGTCAGTCTTACGGTAGTTACTTGAGTAATGTCTCTACTTCTAATCTTCTTGCTAGTGTAAGTTCTACGGTAGTTACTTGAGTAATGTCTCTACTTTTTATCTCCTTGCTAGTGTCAGTCTTAGGGTAGTTACTTGAGTAATGTCTCTACTTCTAATCTTCTTGCTAGTGTAAGTTCTACGGTAGTTACTTGAGTAATGTTTTTACTTTTCATCTCCTTGCTAGTGTCAGTCTTACAGTAGTTACTTGAGTAATGTCTCTACATTTGATCTTCTTGCTAGTGTCAGTCTTACGGTAGTTACTTGAGTAATGTCTCTACTTTTGATCTCCATGCTAGTGTCAGTCTTACGGTAGTTACTTGAGTATGGTCTCTACTTTTCATCTCCTTGTTAGTGTCATTCTTACGGTAGTTACTTGAGTAATGTCTCTACTTTTTATCTCCTTGCTAGAGTCAGTCTTACGGTAGTTACTTGAGTAATGTCTCTTCTTTTCATCTCCTTGCTAAAGTCAGTTTTACGGCAGTTACTTGAGTAATGTCTCTACATTTGATCTCCTTGCTAGTGTCAATCTTACGGTAGCTACTTGAATAATGTCTCTACTTTTTATCTCCTTGCTAGTAACAGTCTTACGGTAGTTACTTGAGTAATGTCTTTACTTTTGATCTCCTTGCTAGAGTATGTCTTACTGTAGTTACTTCAGTAATGTTTTTATTTTTGATCTCCTTGCTAGTGTCAGTGTTACGGTAGTTACTTGAACAAAGTCTCTACTTTTCATCTCCTTGCTAGTGTCAGTCTTACGGTAGTTACTTTAGTAATGTCTCTACTTTTCATCTCCTCACTAGTGACAGACTTACGGTAGTTACTTGAGTAATGTCTCTACTTTTGATCTCCTTGCTAGTGTCAGTCTTACGGTAGTTACTTGAGTAATGTCTCTACTTTTAATCTTCTTGCTAGTGTCAGTTAAACGCTAGTTACTTGAGTAATGTCTCAAACTTTTTATCTCCTTGCTAGTGTCAGTCTTACGGTAGTTACTTGAGTAAAGACTTTACTTTTGATCTTCTTGCTAGTGTCAGTGTTACGGTAGTTACTTGAACAAAGTCTCTACTTTTGATTTCCATGCTAGTGTCAGTCTTACAGAAGTTACTTGAGTAATGTCTCTACTTTTTATCTCCTTAATAGTGACAGTCTTACAGTAGTTACTTGAGTAATATCTCTACTTTTCATCTCCTTGCTAGTGTCAGTCTTACAGTAGTTACTTAAGTAATGTTTCTACTTTTGATCTCCTTGCTAGTGTCAGTCTTACGGTACATACTTGAGTAATATCTCTACTTTTGATTTCCTTTCTAGTGTCATTCTTACGGTAGTTACTTGAGTAATATCTCCACTTTTCATCTCCTTGCTAGTGTCAGTCTTACGGTAGTTACTTGAGTAATATCTCCAGATTTTTATCTCCTTGCTAGTGTTAGTCTTACGGTAGTTACTTGAGTAATGTCTCTACTTTCATCTCCTTGCTAGTGTCAGTCTAACGGTAGTATTTGAGTAATGTCTCTACTTTTCATCTCTTTGCTAGTGTCGGTCTTACGATAGTTACTTAAGTATGTCTCTTCTTTTCATATCCTTGCTAGTGTCAGTCTTACGGTAGTTACGTGAGTAATGTCTCTACTTTTCATCTCCTTGCTAGTGTCAGTCTAACGGTAGTATTTGAGTAATGTCTCTACTTTTTATCTCTTTGCTAGTGTCGGTCTTAAGATAGTTACTTAAGTATGTCTCTTCTTTTCATATCCTTGCTAGTGTCAGTCTTACGGTAGTTACTTGAGTAATGTCTCTACGTTTGATCTCATTGCTAGTGTCAGTTCTAAGGAAGTTTCTTGAGTAATGTCTCTACTTTTCGTCTCTTCGCTAGTGTCAGTCCTACGGTAGTTACTTGAGTAATGTCTTTACTTTTGATCTCCGTGCTAGAGTCAGTTTTACGGCAGTTACTTGAGTAATGTTTCTACTTTTCATCTCTTTGCTAGTGTCAGTCTTACAGTAGTTACTTGAGTAATGTCTCTACTTTTCGTCTCCTTGCTAGTGTCAGTCTTACGGTAGTTACTTGAGTAATGTCTTTACTTTTGATCTCCGTGCTAGTGTCAGTTTTACGTTAGTTACTTGAGTAATGTTTCTACTTTTCATCTCTTTGCTAGTGTCAGTCTTACAGTAGTTACTTGAGTAATGTCTCTACTTTTCGTCTCCTTGCTAGTGTCAGTCTTACGGTATTTACTTGAGTAAAGACTTTACTTTTGATCTTCTAGCTAGTGTCAGTCTTACGGTAGTTACTTGAGTAATGTCTCTACTTTTGATCTCCATGCTAGTGTCAGTCTTACGGAAGTTACTTGAGTAATATCTCTACTTTTCATCTCCTTGCTAGTTTCAGTCTTATAGTAGTTACTTGAGTAACGTCTTTACTTTTCATCTCCTTGCTAGTGAGTTTTTAGGTAGTTACCTGAGTAATGTCTCTACTTTTCATCTCCTTGCTAGTGTTAGTCTTACGGTAGTTACTTGAGTAATGTCTTTAATTTTGATCTCCGTGCTAGTGTCAGTTTTACGTTAGTTACTTGAGTAATGTTTCTACTTTTCATCTCTTTGCTAGTGTCAGTCTTACAGTAGTTACTTGAGTAATGACTCTACTTTTCATCTCCTTGCTAGTGTCAGTCTAACGGTAGTATTTGTGTAATGTCTCTACTTTTCATCTCTTTGCTAGTGTCAGTCTTACAATAGTTACTTAAGTATTGTCTCTACTTTTCATCTCCTTGCTAGTGTCAGTCTTACGGTAGTTACTTGAGTAATGTCTCTACTTCTAATCTTCTTGCTAGTGTAAGTTCTACGGTAGTTACTTGAGTAATGTCTCTACTTTTTATCTCCTTGCTAGTGTCAGTCTTAGGGTAGTTACTTGAGTAATGTCTCTACTTCTAATCTTCTTGCTAGTGTAAGTTCTACGGTAGTTACTTGAGTAATGTTTTTACTTTTCATCTCCTTGCTAGTGTCAGTCTTACAGTAGTTACTTGAGTAATGTCTCTACATTTGATCTTCTTGCTAGTGTCAGTCTTACGGTAGTTACTTGAGTAATGTCTCTACTTTTGATCTCCATGCTAGTGTCAGTCTTACGGTAGTTACTTGAGTATGGTCTCTACTTTTCATCTCCTTGTTAGTGTCATTCTTACGGTAGTTACTTGAGTAATGTCTCTACTTTTTATCTCCTTGCTAGAGTCAGTCTTACGGTAGTTACTTGAGTAATGTCTCTTTATTTCATCTCCTTGCTAAAGTCAGTTTTACGGCAGTTACTTGAGTAATGTCTCTACATTTGATCTCCTTGCTAGTGTCAATCTTACGGTAGCTACTTGAATAATGTCTCTACTTTTCATCTCCTTGCTAGTAACAGTCTTACGGTAGTTACTTGAGTAATGTCTTTACTTTTGATCTCCTTGCTAGTGAGTTTTAGGTAGTTACTTGAGTAATGTCTCTACTTTTTATCTCATTGCTAGTGTCAGCCTTACGGTAGTTACTTGAGTTATGTCTCTACTTTTCATTTCATTGCTAGAGTATGTCTTACTGTAGTTACTTCAGTAATGTTTTTATTTTTGATCTCCTTGCTAGTGTCAGTGTTACGGTAGTTACTTTAGTAATGTCTCTACTTTTCATCTCCTCACTAGTGACAGACTTACGGTAGTTACTTGAGTAATGTCTCTACTTTTGATCTCCTTGCTAGTGTCAGTCTTACGGTAGTTACTTGAGTAATGTCTCTACTTTTGATCTCCTTGCTAGTGTCAGTCTTACGGTACATACTTGAGTAATATCTCTACTTTTGATTTCCTTGCAAGTGTCAGTCTAACGGTAGTATTTGAGTAATGTCTCTACTTTTCATCTTTTTGCTAGTGTCAGTCTTACAATAGTTACTTAAGTATTGTCTCTACTTTTTATCTCCTTGCTAGTGTCAGTCTTACGGTAGTTACTTGAGTAATGTGTCTACTTTTAATCTTTGATGCTATTGTCAGTTCTACGGTAGTTACTTGAGTAATGTCTCTACTTTTCATCTCCTTGCTAGTGTCAGTCTTACGGTAGTTACTTGAGTAATGTCTCTACATTTGATCTCCTTGCTAGTGTCAGTCTTACGGTAGTTACTTGAGTAATGTCTCATCTTTTGATCTCCATGCTAGTGTCAGTCTTACGGTAGTTACTTGAGTATGGTCTCTAATTTTTATCTCCTTAATAGTGACAGTCTTACAGTAGTTACTTAAGTAATGTCTCTACTTTTCATCTCCTTGCTAGTGTCAGTCTTACGGTAGTTACTTGAGTAAAGACTTTACTTTTGATCTTCTTGCTAGTGTTAGTCTTACGGTAGTTACTTGAGTAATGTCTCTACTTTTGATCTCCATGCTAGTGTCAGTCTTACGGAAGTTACTTGAGTAAAATATCTACTTTTCATCTCCTTGCTAGTGTCAGTCTTATAGTAGTTACTTGAGTAACGTCTTTACTTTTCATCTCATTGCTAGTGAGTTTTTAGGTAGTTACTTGAGTAATGTCTCTACTTTTCATCTCCTTGCTAGTGTCAGTCCTACGGTAGTTACTTGAGTAATGTCTTTACTTTTGATCTCCGTGCTAGTGACAGTTTTACGTTAGTTACTTGAGTAATGTTTCTACTTTTCATCTCTTTGCTAGTGTCAGTCTTACAGTAGTTACTTGAGTAATGTCTCTACTTTTCATCTCTTTGCTAGTGTCAGTCTTACAATAGTTACTTAAGTATTGTCTCTTCTTTTCATATCCTTGCTAGTGTCAGTCTTACGGTAGTTACTTGAGTAATGTCTCTACTTTTGATCTCATTGCTAGTGTCAGTTCTAAGGTAGTTTCTTAAGTAATTTCTCTACTTTTTATCTCCTTGCTAGTGTCAGTCTTAAGGTAGTTACTTGAGTAATGTCTCTACTTTTAATCTTCTTGCTAGTGTCAGTTCTACGGTAGTTACTTGAGTAATGTCTCTACTTTTTTTCTCCTTGCTAGTGTCAGTCTTACGGTAGTTACTTGAGTAATGTCTCTACTTTTAATCTTCTTGCTAGTGTCAGTTCTACGGTAGTTACTTGAGTAATGTCTCAAACTTTTTATCTCCTTGCTAGTGTCAGTCTTACGGTAGTTACTTGAGTAAAGACTTTACTTTTCATCTTCTTGCTAGTGTCAGTCTTACGGTAGTTACTTGAGTAAAGACTTTACTTTTGATCTCCTTGCTAGTGTCAGTCTTACGGTAGTTACTTGAGTTATGTCTCTACTTTTGATCTCCATGCTAGTGTCAGTCTTACGGAAGTTACTTGAGTAATGTCTCTACTTTTTATCTCCTTAATAGTGACAGTCTTACAGTAGTTACTTGAGTAATAACTCTACTTTTCATCTTCTTGCTAGTGTCAGTCTCACAGTAGTTACTTGAGTAATGTTTCTACTTTTGATCTCCTTGCTAGTGTCAGTATTACGGTACATACTTGAGTAATATCTCTACTTTTGATTTCCTTTCTAGTGTCAGTCTTACGGTAGTTACTTGAGTAAAATTTCCATTTTTCATCTCCTTGCTAGTGTTAGTCTTACGGTAGTTACTTGAGTAATCTCTCTACTTTCATCTCCTTGCTAGTGTCAGTCTAACGGTAGTATTTGAGTAATGTCTCTACTTTTCATCTCTTTGCTAGTGTCGGTCTTACGATAGTTACTTAAGTATGTCTCTTCTTTTCATATCCTTGCTAGTGTCAGTCTTACGGTAGTTACTTGAGTAATGTCTCTACTTTTCATCTCCTTGCTAGTGTCAGTCTAACGGTAGTATTTGAGTAATGTCTCTACTTTTCATCTCTTTGCTATTGTCGGTCTAACGATAGTTACTTAAGTATGTCTCTTCTTTTCATATCCTTGCTAGTGTCAGTCTTACTGTAGTTACTTGAGTAATGTCTCTACGTTTGATCTCATTGCTAGTGTCAGTTCTAAGGTAGTTTCTTGAGTAATGTCTCTACTTTTCGTCTCCTTGCTAGTGTCAGTCCTACGGTAGTTACTTGAGTAATGTCTTTACTTTTGATCTCCGTGCTAGTGTCAGTTTTACGTTAGTTACTTGAGTAATGTTTCTATTTTTCATCTCTTTGCTAGTGTCAGTCTTACAGTAGTTACTTGAGTAATATCTCTACTTTTCATCTCTTTGCTAGTGTCAGTCTTACAATAGTTACTTAAGTATTGTCTCTCCTTTAATATTCTTGCTAGTGTCAGTCTTACGGTAGTTACTTGAGTAATGTCTCTACTTTTGATCTCATTGCTAGTGTCAGTTCTAAGGTAGTTTCTTGAGTAATGTCTCTACTTTTCGTCTCCTTGCTAGTGTCAGTCTTAAGGTAGTTACTTGAGTAATGTCTCTACTTTTAATCTTCTTGCTAGTGTCAGTTCTACGGTAGTTACTTGAGTAATGTCTCTACTTTTTATCTCCTTGCTAGTGTCAGTCTTACGGTAGTTACTTGAGTAATGTCTCTACTTTTCATCTACTTGCTAGTGTCAGTCTTATCGTAGTTACTTGAGTAACGTAATTACTTTTCATCTCCTTGCTAGTGAGTTTTTAGGTAGTTACTTAATAATGTCTTTACTTTTCATCTCCTTGCTAGTGTCAGTCCTACGGTAGTTACTTGAGTAATGTCTTTACTTTTGATCTCCGTGCTAGTGTCAGTTTTACGTTAGTTACTTGAGTAATGTTTCTACTTTTCATCTCTTTGCTAGTGTCAGTCTTACAGTAGTTACTTGAGTAATGTCTCTACTTTTCATCTCCTTGCTAGTGTCAGTCTAACGGTAGTATTTGAGTAATGTCTCTACTTTTCATCTCTTTGCTAGTGTCAGTCTTACGGTAGTTACTTGAGTAATGTCTCTACTTTTGATCTCATTGCTAGTGTCAGTTCTAAAGTAGTTACTTGAGTAATGTCTCTACTTTTTATCTCATTGCTAGTGTCAGCCTTACGGTAGTTACTTGAGTTATGTCTCTACTTTTCATTTCATTGCTAGAGTATGTGTTACTGTAGTTACTTCAGTAATGTTTTTACTTTTGATCTCCTTGCTAGTGTCAGTGTTACGGTAGTTACTTGAGTAATGTCTCTACTTTTTATCTCCTTGCTAGTGTCAGTCTTACGGTAGTTACTTTAGTAATGTCTCTACTTTTCATCTCCTCACTAGTGACAGACTTACGGTAGTTACTTGAGTAATGTCTCTACTTTTGATCTCCTTTCTAGTGTCAGTCTTACGGTACATATTTGAGTAATATCTCTACTTTTGATTTCCTTGCTAGTGTCAGTCTAACGGTAGTATTTGAGTAATGTCTCTACTTTTCATCTCTTTGCTAGTGTCAGTCTTACAATAGTTACTTAAGTAATGTCTCTACTTTTCATCTCCTTGCTAGTGTCAGTCTTACGGTAGTTACTTGAGTAATGTCTCTACTTTTAATCTTCTTGCTATTGTCAGTTCTACGGTAGTTACTTGAGTAATGTCTCTACTTTTCATCTCCTTGCTAGTGTCAGTCTTACGGTAGTTACTTGAGTAATGTCTCTACATTTGATCTCCTTGCTAGTGTCTGTCTTACGGTAGTTACTTGAGTAATGTCTCTACTTTTTATCTCCATGCTTGTGTCAGTCTTACGGTAGTTACTTGAGTATGGTCTCTAATTTTTATCTCCTTAATAGTGACAGTCTTACAGTAGTTACTTTAGTAATGTCTCAAACTTTTTATCTCCTTGCTAGTGTCAGTCTTACGGTAGTTACTTGAGTAAAGACTTTACTTTTGATCTTCTTGCTAGTGTCAGTTTTACGGTAGTTACTTGAGTAATATCTCTACTTTTCATCTCCTTTCTAGTGTCAGTCTTATAGTAGTTTCTTGAGTAACGTCTTTACTTTTCATCTCCTTGCTAGTGAGTTTTTAGGTAGTTACTTAATAATGTCTTTACTTTTCATCTCCTTGCTAGTGTCAGTCCTACGGTAGTTACTTGAGTAATGTCTTTACTTTTGATCTCCGTGCTAGTGTCAGTTTTACGTTAGTTACTTGAGTAATGTTTCTACTTTTTATCTCTTTGCTAGTGTCAGTCTTACAGTAGTTACTTAAGTAATTACTCTACTTTTCATCTCCTTGCTAGTGTCAGTCTAACGGTAGTATTTGAGTAATGTCTCAACTTTTCATCTCTTTACTAGTGTCAGTCTTACAATAGTTACTTAAGTATTGTCTCTACTTTTTATCTCCTTGCTAGTGTCAGTCTTACGGTAGTTACTTAAGTAATGTCTCTACATTTAATCTTCTTGCTAGTGTCAGTCTTACGGTAGTTACTTGAGTATGGTCTCTAATTTTTATCTCCTTAATTGTGACAGTCTTACAGTATTTACTTGAGTAATGTCTCTTCTTCTCATCTTCTTGCTAGTGTTAGTCTTACGGTAGTTACTTGAGTAATATCTCTACTTTTCATCTCCTTGTTAGTGTCATTCTTACGGTAGTTACTTGAGTAATGTCTCTACTTTTCATCTCCTTGCTAAAGTCAGTTTTACGGCAGTTACTTGAGTAATGTCTCTACATTTCGTCTCCTTGCTAGTGTCAGTCTTACGGTAGTTACTTAAGTAATGTCTCTACTTCACATCTCCTTGCTAGTGTCAGTCTTACTGTAGTTACTTAAGTAATGTCTCTATTTTTCATCTCCTTGCTAGTGTCAATCTTACGGTAGCTACTTGAATAATGTCTCTACTTTTCATCTCCTTGTTAGTGTCATTCTTACGGTAGTTACTTGAGTAATGTCTCTACTTTTCATCTCCTTGCTAAAGTCAGTTTTACGGCAGTTACTTGAGTAATGTCTCTACATTTCGTCTCCTTGCTAGTGTCAGTCTTACGGTAGTTACTTAAGTAATGTCTCTACTTCACATCTCCTTGCTAGTGTCAGTCTTACTGTAGTTACTTAAGTAATGTCTCTATTTTTCATCTCCTTGCTAGTGTCAATCTTACGGTAGCTACTTGAATAATGTCTCTACTTTTCATCTCATTGCTAGTGTCAGTTCTAAGGTAGTTTCTTGAGTAAGGTCTCTACTTTTCGTCTCCTTGCTAGTGTCAGTCTTAAGGTAGTTACTTGAGTAATGTGTCTACTTTTAATCTTCTTGCTAGTGTCAGTTCTACGGTAGTTACTTGAGTAATGTCTCTACTTTTTATCTCCTTGCTAGTGTCAGTCTTACGGTAGTTACTTAAGAAAAGACTTTACTTTTTATCTTCTTGCTAGTGTCAGTCTTACGGTAGTTACTTGAGTAATGTCTCTACTTTTGATCTCCATGCTAGTGTCAGTCTTACGGAAGTTACTTGAGTAATATCTCTACTTTTCATCTCCTTGCTAGTGTCAGTCTTATAGTAGTTACTTGAGTAACGTCTTTACTTTTCATCTCCTTGCTAGTGAGTTTTTAGGTAGTTACTTAATAATGTCTTTACTTTTCATCTCCTTGCTAGTGTCAATCCTACGGTAGTTACTTGAGTAATGTCTTTACTTTTGATCTCCGTGCTAGTGTCAGTTTTACGTTAGTTACTTGAGTAATGTTTCTACTTTTCATCTCTTTGCTAGTGTCAGTCTTACAGTAGTTACTTGAGTAATTACTCTACTTTTCATCTCCTTGCTAGTGTCAGTCTAACGGTAGTATTTGAGTAATGTCTCTACTTTTCATCTCTTTACTAGTGTCAGTCTTACAATAGTTACTTAAGTATTGTCTCTACTTTTTATCTCCTTGCTAGTGTCAGTCTTACGGTAGTTACTTAAGTAATGTCTCTACTTCTAATCTTCTTGCTAGTGTAAGTTCTACGGTAGTTACTTGAGTAATGTTTCTACTTTTCATCTCTTTGCTAGTGTCAGTCTTACGGTAGTTACTTGAGTAATGTCTCTACATTTAATCTTCTTGCTAGTGTCAGTCTTACGGTAGTTACTTGAGTAATGTCTCTACTTTTGATCTCCATGCTAGTGTCAGTCTTACGGTAGTTACTTGAGTATGGTCTCTAATTTTTATCTCCTTAATAGTGACAGTCTTACAGTAGTTACTTGAGTAATGTCTCTTCTTCTCATCTTCTTGCTAGTGTCAGTCTTACGGTAGTTACTTGAGTAATATCTCTACTTTTCATCTCCTTGCTAGTGTCAGTCTAACGGTAGTATTTGAGTAATGTCTCTACTTTTCATCTCTTTGCTATTGTCGGTCTTACGATAGTTACTTAAGTATGTCTCTTCTTTTCATATCCTTGCTAGTGTCAGTCTTACGGTAGTTACTTGAGTAATGTCTCTACTTTTCATCTCCTTGCTAGTGTCAGTCTAACGGTAGTATTTGAGTAATGTCTCTACTTTTCATCTCTTTGCTATTGTCGGTCTTACGATAGTTACTTAAGTATGTCTCTTTTTTTCATATCCTTGCTAGTGTCAGTCTTACGGTAGTTACTTGAGTAATGTCTCTACGTTTGATCTCATTGCTAGTGTCAGTTCTAAGGTAGTTTCTTGAGTAATGTCTCTACTTTTCGTTTCCTTGCTAGTGTCAGTCCTACGGTAGTTACTTGAGTAATGTCTTTACTTTTGATCTCCGTGCTAGTGTCAGTTTTACGTTAGTTACTTGAGTAATGTCTCTACTTTTCATCTCTTTGCTAGTGTCAGTCTTACAATAGTTACTTAAGTATTGTCTCTTCTTTTCATATCCTTGCTAGTGTCAGTCTTACGGTAGTTACTTGAGTAATGTCTCTACTTTTGATCTCATTGCTAGTGTCAGTTCTAAGGTAGTTTCTTGAGTAATGTCTCTACTTTTCGTCTCCTTGCTAGTGTCAGTGTTAAGGTAGTTACTTGAGTAATGTGTCTACTTTTAATCTTCTTGCTAGTGTCAGTCTTACGGTAGTTACTTAAGAAAAGACTTTACTTTTGATCTTCTTGCTAGTGTCAGTCTTACGGTAGTTACTTGAGTAATGTCTCTACTTTTGATCTCCATGCTAGTGTCAGTCTTACGGAAGTTACTTGAGTAATATCTCTACTTTTCATCTCCTTTCTAGTGTCAGTCTTATAGTAGTTTCTTGAGTAACGTCTTTACTTTTCATCTCCTTGCTAGTGAGTTTTTAGGTAGTTACTTAATAATGTCTTTACTTTTCATCTCCTTGCTAGTGTCAGTCCTACGGTAGTTACTTGAGTAATGTCTTTACTTTTGATCTCCGTGCTAGTGTCAGTTTTACGTTAGTTACTTAAGTAATGTTTCTACTTTTCATCTCTTTGCTAGTGTCAGTCTTACAGTAGTTACTTGAGTAATTACTCTACTTTTCATCTCCTTGCTAGTGTCAGTCTAACGGTGGTATTTGAGTAATGTCTCTACTTTTCATCTCTTTACTAGTGTCAGTCTTACAATAGTTACTTAAGTATTGTCTCTACTTTTTATCTCCTTGCTAGTGTCAGTCTTACGGTAGTTACTTAAGTAATGTCTCTACTTCTAATCTTCTTGCTAGTGTAATTTCTACGGTCGTTACTTGAGTAATGTTTCTACTTTTCATCTCCTTGCTAGTGTCAGTCTTACGGTAGTTACTTGAGTAATGTCTCTACATTTAATCTTCTTGCTAGTGTCAGTCTTACGGTAGTTACTTGAGTAATGTCTCTACTTTTGATCTCCATGCTAGTGTCAGTCTTACGGTAGTTACTTGAGTATGGTCTCTAATTTTTATCTCCTTAATTGTGACAGTCTTACAGTATTTACTTGAGTAATGTCCTCTTCTTCTCATCTTCTTGCTAGTGTCAGTCTTACGGTAGTTACTTGAGTAATATCTCTACTTTTCATCTCCTTGTTAGTGTCATTCTTACGGTAGTTACTTGAGTAATGTCTCTACTTTTCATCTCCTTGCTAAAGTCAGTTTTACGGCAGTTACTTGAGTAATGTCTCTACATTTCGTCTCCTTGCTAGTGTCAGTCTTACGGTAGTTACTTAAGTAATGTCTCTACTTCACATCTCCTTGCTAGTGTAAGTCTTACTGTAGTTACTTAAGTAATGTCTCTATTTTTCATCTCCTTGCTAGTGTCAATCTTACGGTAGCTACTTGAATAATGTCTCTACTTTTAATCTCATTGCTAGTGTCAGTTCTAAGGTAGTTTCTTGAGTAATGTCTCTACTTTTCGTCTCCTTGCTAGTGTCAGTCTTAAGGTAGTTACTTGAGTAATGTGTCTACTTTTAATCTTCTTGCTAGTGTCAGTTCTACGGTAGTTACTTGAGTAATGTCTCTACTTTTTATCTCCTTGCTAGTGTCAGTCTTACGGTAGTTACTTAAGAAAAGACTTTACTTTTGATCTTCTTGCTAGTGTCAGTCTTACGGTAGTTACTTGAGTAATGTCTCTACTTTTGATCTCCATGCTAGTGTCAGTCTTACGGAAGTTACTTGAGTAATATCTCTACTTTTCATCTCCTTGCTAGTGTCAGTCTTATAGTAGTTACTTGAGTCACGTCTTTACTTTTCATCTCCTTGCTAGTGAGTTTTTAGGTAGTTACTTAATAATGTCTTTACTTTTCATCTCCTTGCTAGTGTCAATCCTACGGTAGTTACTTGAGTAATGTCTTTACTTTTGATCTCCGTGCTAGTGTCAGTTTTACGTTAGTTACTTGAGTAATGTTTCTACTTTTCATCTCTTTGCTAGTGTCAGTCTTACAGTAGTTACTTGAGTAATTACTCTACTTTTCATCTCCTTGCTAGTGTCAGTCTAACGGTAGTATTTGAGTAATGTCTCTACTTTTCATCTCTTTACTAGTGTCAGTCTTACAATAGTTACTTAAGTATTGTCTCTACTTTTTATCTCCTTGCTAGTGTCAGTCTTACGGTAGTTACTTAAGTAATGTCTCTACTTCTAATCTTCTTGCTAGTGTAAGTTCTACGGTAGTTACTTGAGTAATGTTTCTACTTTTCATCTCTTTGCTAGTGTCAGTCTTACGGTAGTTACTTGAGTAATGTCTCTACATTTAATCTTCTTGCTAGTGTCAGTCTTACGGTAGTTACTTGAGTAATGTCTCTACTTTTGATCTCCATGCTAGTGTCAGTCTTACGGTAGTTACTTGAGTATGGTCTCTAATTTTTATCTCCTTAATAGTGACAGTCTTACAGTAGTTACTTGAGTAATGTCTCTTCTTCTCATCTTCTTGCTAGTGTCAGTCTTACGGTAGTTACTTGAGTAATATCTCTACTTTTCATCTCCTTGTTAGTGTCATTCTTACGGTAGTTACTTGAGTAATGTCTCTACTTTTTATCTCCTTGCTAGAGTCAGTCTTACGGTAGTTACTTGAGTAATGTCTCTACTTTTCATCTCCTTGCTAAAGTCAGTTTTACGGCAGTTACTTGAGTAATGTCTCTACATTTCGTCTCCTTGCTAGTGTCAGTCTTACGGTAGTTACTTAAGTAATGTCTCTACTTCACATCTCCTTGCTAGTGTCAGTCTTACTGTAGTTACTTAAGTAATGTCTCTACTTTTCATCTCCTTGCTAGTGTCAATCTTACGGTAGCTACTTGAATAATGTCTCTACTTTTCATCTCCTTGCTAGTAACAGTCTTACGGTAGTTACTTGAGTAAAGACTTTACTTTTGATCTTCCTGCTAGTGTCAGTCTTACAGTAGTTACTTGAGTAATGTCTCTACTTTTCATCTCTATGCTAGTGTCAGTCTTACAGTAGTTACTTGAGTAATGTCTTTACTTTTGATCTCCTTGCTAGTGAGTTTTAGGTAGTTACTTGAGTAATGTCTCTATTTTTTATCTCATTGCTAGTGTTAGTCTTACGGTAGTTACTTGAGTAATGTCTCTACTTTTGATCTCATTGCTAGTGTCAGTTCTAAGGTAGTTTCTTGAGTAATGTCTCTACTTTTCGTCTCCTTGCTAGTGTCAGTCTTAAGGTAGTTACTTGAGTAATGTCTCTACTTTTAATCTTCTTGCTAGTGTCAGTTCTACGGTAGTTACTTGAGTAATGTCTCTACTTTTTATCTCCTTGCTAGTGTCAGTCTTACGGTAGTTACTTGAGTAATGTCTCTACTTTTGATCTCCATGCTAGTGTCAGTCTTACGGAAGTTACTTGAGTAATATCTCTACTTTTCATCTCCTTGCTAGTGTCAGTCTTATCGTAGTTACTTGAGTAACGTAATTACTTTTCATCTCCTTGCTAGTGAGTTTTTAGGTAGTTACTTAATAATGTCTTTACTTTTCATCTCCTTGCTAGTGTCAGTCCTACGGTCGTTACTTGAGTAATGTCTTTACTTTTGATCTCCGTGCTAGTGTCAGTTTTACGTTAGTTACTTGAGTAATGTTTCTACTTTTCATCTCTTTGCTAGTGTCAGTCTTACAGTAGTTACTTGAGTAATGTCTCTACTTTTCATCTCCTTCCTAGTGTCAGTCTAACGGTAGTATTTGAGTAATGTCTCTACTTTTCATCTCTTTGCTAGTGTCAGTCTTACGGTAGTTACTTGAGTAATGTCTCTACTTTTTATCTCATTGCTAGTGTCAGCCTTACGGTAGTTACTTGAGTTATGTCTCTACTTTTCATTTCATTGCTAGAGTATGGGTTACTGTAGTTACTTCAGTAATGTTTTTACTTTTGATCTCCTTGCTAGTGTCAGTGTTACGGTAGTTACTTGAGTAATGTCTCTACTTTTTATCTCCTTGCTAGTGTCAGTCTTACGGTAGTTACTTTAGTAATGTCTCTACTTTTCATCTCCTCACTAGTGACAGACTTACGGTAGTTACTTGAGTAATGTCTCTACTTTTGATCTCCTTGCTAGTGTCAGTCTTACGGTAGTTGCTTAAGTAATGTCTCTACTTTTGATCTCCTTGCTAGTATCAGTCTTACGGTAGTTACTTGAGTAATGTTTCTACTTTTGATCTCCTTTCTAGTGTCAGTCTTACGGTACATACTTGAGTAACATCTCTACTTTTTATTTCCTTGCTAGTGTCAGTCTAACGGTAGTATTTGAGTAATGTCTCTACTTTTCATCTCTTTGCTAGTGTCAGTCTTACAATAGTTACTTAAGTAATGTCTCTACTTTTCATCTCCTTGCTAGTGTCAGTCTTACGGTAGTTACTTGAGTAATGTCTCTACTTTTAATCTTCTTGCTATTGTCAGTTCGACGGTAGTTACTTGAGTAATGTCTCTACTTTTCATCTCCTTGCTAGTGTCAGTCTTACGGTAGTTACTTGAGTAATGTCTCTACATTTGATCTCCTTGCTAGTGTCAGTCTTACGGTAGTTACTTGAGTAATGTCTCTACTTTTTATCTCCATGCTTGTGTCAGTCTTACGGTAGTTACTTGAGTATGGTTTCTAATTTTTATCTCCTTAATAGTGACAGTCTTACAGTAGTTACTTTAGTAATGTCTCAAAATTTTTATCTCCTTGCTAGTGTCAGTCTTACGGTAGTTACTTGAGTAAAGACTTTACTTTTGATCTTCTTGCTAGTGTCAGTTTTACGGTAGTTACTTGAGTAATGTCTCTACTTTTGATCTCCATGCTAGTGTCAGTCTTACGGAAGTTACTTGAGTAAAATCTCTACTTTTCATCTCCTTGCTAGTGTCAGTCTTATAGTAGTTACTTGAGTAATGTCTTTACTTTTCATCTCCTTGCTAGTGAGTTTTTAGGTAGTTACTTGAGTAATGTCTCTACTTTTCATCTCCTTGCTAGTGTCAGTCCTACGGTAGTTACTTGAGTAATGTCTTTACTTTTGATCTCCGTGCTAGTGACAGTTTTACGTTAGTTACTTGAGTAATGTTTCTACTTTTCATCTCTTTGCTAGTGTCAGTAATACAGTAGTTACTTGAGTAATGTCTCTACTTTTCATCTCTTTGCTAGTGTCAGTCTTACAATAGTTACTTAAGTATTGTCTCTTCTTTTCATATCCTTGCTAGTGTCAGTCTTACGGTAGTTACTTGAGTAATGTCTCTACTTTTGATTACATTGCTAGTGTCAGTTCTAAGGTAGTTTCTCGAGTAATGTCTCTACTTTTTGTCTCCTTGCTAGTGTCAGTCTTAAGGTAGTTACTTGAGTAATGTCTCTACTTTTAATCTTCTTGCTAGTGTCAGTTCTACGGTAGTTACTTGAGTAATGTCTCTACTTTTTTTCTCCTTGCTAGTGTCAGTCTTACGGTAGTTACTTGAGTAATGTCTCTACTTTTAATCTTCTTGCTAGTGTTAGTTCTACGGTAGTTACTTGAGTAATGTCTCAAACTTTTTATCTCCTTGCTAGTGTCAGTCTTACGGTAGTTACTTGAGTAAAGACTTTACTTTTGATCTTCTTGCTAGTGTCAGTCTTACGGTAGTTACTTGAGTAAAGACTTTACTTTTGATCTCCTTGCTAGTGTCAGTCTTACGGTAGTTACTTGAGTTATGTCTCTACTTTTGATCTCCATGTTAGTGTCAGTCTTACGGAAGTTACTTGAGTAATGTCTCTACTTTTTATCTCCTTAATATTGACAGTCTTACAGTAGTTACTTGAGTAATATCTCTACTTTTCATCTCCTTGCTAGTGTCAGTCTTACAGTAGTTACTTGAGTAATGTTTCTACTTTTGATCTCCTTGCTAGTGTCAGTCTTACGGTACATACTTGAGTAATATCTCTACTTTTGATTTCCTTTCTAGTGTCAGTCTTACGGTAGTTACTTGAGTAATATCTCCACTTTTCATCTCCTTGCTAGTGTTAGTCTTACGGTAGTTACTTGAGTAATGTCTCTACCTTCATCTCCTTGCTAGTGTCGGTTATACGATAGTTACTTAAGTATGTCTCTTCTTTTCATATCCTTGCTAGTGTCAGTCTTACGGTAGTTACTTGAGTAATGTCTCTACTTTTCATCTTCTTGCTAGTGTCAGTCTAACGGTAGTATTTGAGTAATGTCTCTACTTTTCATCTCTTTGCTATTGTCGGTCTTACGATAGTTACTTAAGTATGTCTCTTTTTTTCATATCCTTGCTAGTGTCAGTCTTACGGTAGTTACTTGAGTAATGTCTCTACGTTTGATCTCATTGCTAGTGTCAGTTCTAAGGTAGTTTCTTGAGTAATGTCTCTACTTTTCGTATCCTTGCTAGTGTCAGTCCTACGGTAGTTACTTGAGTAATGTCTTTACTTTTGATCTCCGTGCTAGTGTCAGTTTTACGTTAGTTACTTGAGTAATGTCTCTACTTTTCATCTTTTTGCTAGTGTCAGTCTTACAATAGTTACTTAAGTATTGTCTCTTCTTTTCATATCCTTGCTAGTGTCAGTCTTACGGTAGTTACTTGAGTAATGTCTCTACTTTTGATCTCATTGCTAGTGTCAGTTCTAAGGTAGTTTCTTGAGTAATGTCTCTACTTTTCGTCTCCTTGCTAGTGTCAGTCTTAAGGTAGTTACTTGAGTAATGTGTCTACTTTTAATCTTCTTGCTAGTGTCAGTTCTACGGTAGTTACTTGAGTAATGTCTCTACTTTTGATCTCCATGCTAGTGTCAGTCTTACGGAAGTTACTTGAGTAATATCTCTACTTTTCATCTCCTTGCTAGTGTCAGTCTTATAGTAGTTTCTTGAGTAACGTCTTTATTTTTCATCTCCTTGCTAGTGAGTTTTTAGGTAGTTACTTAATAATGTCTTTACTTTTCATCTCCTTGCTAGTGTCAGTCCTACGGTAGTTACTTGAGTAATGTCTTTACTTTTGATCTCCGTGCTAGTGTCAGTTTTACGTTAGTTACTTGAGTAATGTTTCTACTTTTCATCTCTTTGCTAGTGTCAGTCTTACAGTAGTTACTTGAGTAATTACTCTACTTTTCATCTCCTTGCTAGTGTCAGTCTAACGGTAGTATTTGAGTAATGTCTCTACTTTTCATCTCTTTACTAGTGTCAGTCTTACAATAGTTACTTAAGTATTGTCTCTACTTTTTATCTCCTTGCTAGTGTCAGTCTTACGGTAGTTACTTAAGTAATGTCTCTACTTCTAATCTTCTTGCTAGTGTAATTTCTACGGTCGTTACTTGAGTAATGTTTCTACTTTTCATCTCCTTGCTAGTGTCAGTCTTACGGTAGTTACTTGAGTAATGTCTCTACATTTAATCTTCTTGCTAGTGTCAGTCTTACGGTAGTTACTTGAGTAATGTCTCTACTTTTGATCTCCATGCTAGTGTCAGTCTTACGGTAGTTACTTGAGTATGGTCTCTAATTTTTATCTCCTTAATTGTGACAGTCTTACAGTAGTTACTTGAGTAATGTCTCTTCTTCTCATCTTCTTGCTAGTGTCAGTCTTACGGTAGTTACTTGAGTAATATCTCTACTTTTCATCTCCTTGTTAGTGTCATTCTTACGGTAGTTACTTGAGTAATGTCTCTACTTTTCATCTCCTTGCTAAAGTCAGTTTTACGGCAGTTACTTGAGTAATGTCTCTACATTTCGTCTCCTTGCTAGTGTCAGTCTTACGGTAGTTACTTAAGTAATGTCTCTACTTCACATCTCCTTGCTAGTGTCAGTCTTACTGTAGTTACTTAAGTAATGTCTCTATTTTTCATCTCCTTGCTAGTGTCAATCTTACGGTAGCTACTTGAATAATGTCTCTACTTTTCATCTCATTGCTAGTGTCAGTTCTAAGGTAGTTTCTTGAGTAATGTCTCTACTTTTCGTCTCCTTGCTAGTGTCAGTCTTAAGGTAGTTACTTGAGTAATGTGTCTACTTTTAATCTTCTTGCTAGTGTCAGTCTTACGGTAGTTACTTGAGTAATGTCTCTACTTTTTATCTCCTTGCTAGTGTCAGTCTTACGGTAGTTACTTAAGAAAAGACTTTACTTTTGATCTTCTTGCTAGTGTCAGTCTTACGGTAGTTACTTGAGTAATGTCTCTACTTTTGATCTCCATGCTAGTGTCAGTCTTACGGAAGTTACTTGAGTAATATCTCTACTTTTCATCTCCTTGCTAGTGTCAGTCTTATAGTAGTTACTTGAGTAACGTCTTTACTTTTCATCTCCTTGCTAGTGAGTTTTTAGGTAGTTACTTAATAATGTCTTTACTTTTCATCTCCTTGCTAGTGTCAGTCCTACGGTAGTTACTTGAGTAATGTCTTTACTTTTGATCTCCGTGCTAGTGTCAGTTTTACGTTAGTTACTTGAGTAATGTTTCTACTTTTCATCTCTTTGCTAGTGTCAGTCTTACAGTAGTTACTTGAGTAATTACTCTACTTTTCATCTCCTTGCTAGTGTCAGTCTAACGGAAGTATTTGAGTAATGTCTCTACTTTTCATCTCTTTACTAGTGTCAGTCTTACAATAGTTACTTAAGTATTGTCTCTACTTTTTATCTCCTTGCTAGTGTCAGTCTTACGGTAGTTACTTAAGTAATGTCTCTACTTCTAATCTTCTTGCTAGTGTAAGTTCTACGGTAGTTACTTGAGTAATGTTTCTACTTTTCATCTCTTTGCTAGTGTCAGTCTTACGGTAGTTACTTGAGTAATGTCTCTACATTTAATCTTCTTGCTAGTGTCAGTCTTACGGTAGTTACTTGAGTAATGTCTCTACTTTTGATCTCCATGCTAGTGTCAGTCTTACGGTAGTTACTTGAGTATGGTCTCTAATTTTTATCTCCTTAATAGTGACAGTCTTACAGTAGTTACTTGAGTAATGTCTCTTCTTCTCATCTTCTTGCTAGTGTCAGTCTTACGGTAGTTACTTGAGTAATATCTCTACTTTTCATCTCCTTGTTAGTGTCATTCTTACGGTAGTTACTTGAGTAATGTCTCTACTTTTTATCTCCTTGCTAGAGTCAGTCTTACGGTAGTTACTTGAGTAATGTCTCTACTTTTCATCTCCTTGCTAAAGTCAGTTTTACGGCAGTTACTTGAGTAATGTCTCTACATTTCGTCTCCTTGCTAGTGTCAGTCTTACGGTAGTTACTTAAGTAATGTCTCTACTTCACATCTCCTTGCTAGTGTCAGTCTTACTGTAGTTACTTAAGTAATGTCTCTACTTTTCATCTCCTTGCTAGTGTCAATCTTACGGTAGCTACTTGAATAATGTCTCTACTTTTCATCTCCTTGCTAGTAACAGTCTTACGGTAGTTACTTGAGTAAAGACTTTACTTTTGATCTTCCTGCTAGTGTCAGTCTTACAGTAGTTACTTGAGTAATGTCTCTACTTTTCATCTCTATGCTAGTGTCAGTCTTACAGTAGTTACTTGAGTAATGTCTTTACTTTTGATCTCCTTGCTAGTGAGTTTTAGGTAGTTACTTAAGTAATGTCTCTACTTTTTATCTCATTGCTAGTGTCAGTCTTACGGTAGTTACTTGAGTAATGTCTCTACTTTTCATCTCCTTGCTAGTGTTAGTCTTACGGTAGTTACTTGAGTAATGTCTTTAATTTTGATCTCCGTGCTAGTGTCAGTTTTACGTTAGTTACTTGAGTAATGTTTCTACTTTTCATCTCTTTGCTAGTGTCAGTCTTACAGTAGTTACTTGAGTAATATCTCTACTTTTCATCTCCTTGCTAGTGTCAGTCTTACAGTAGTTACTTGAGTAATGTTTCTACTTTTAATCTCCTTGCTAGTGTCAGTCTTACGGTACATACTTGAGTAATATCTCTACTTTTGATTTCCTTTCTAGTGTCAGTCTTACGGTAGTTACTTGAGTAATATCTCCAGTTTTCATCTCCTTGCTAGTGTTAGTCTTACGGTAGTTACTTGAGTAATGTCTCTACTTTCATCTCCTTGCTAGTGTCAGTCTAACGGTAGTATTTGAGTAATGTCTCTACTTTTCATCTCTTTGCTAGTGTCGGTCTTACGATAGTTACTTAAGTATGTCTCTTCTTTTCATATCCTTGCTAGTGTCAGTCTTACGGTAGTTACGTGAGTAATGTCTCTACTTTTCATCTCCTTGCTAGTGTCAGTCTAACGGTAGTATTTGAGTAATGTCTCTACTTTTCATCTCTTTGCTAGTGTCGGTCTTAAGATAGTTACTTAAGTATGTCTCATCTTTTCATATCCTAGCTAGTGTCAGTTTTACGGTAGTTACTTGAGTAATGTCTCTACGTTTGATCTCATTGCTAGTGTCAGTTCTAAGGTAGTTTCTTGAGTAATGTCTCTACTTTTCGTCTCCTTGCTAGTGTCAGTCCTACGGTAGTTACTTGAGTAATGTCTTTACTTTTGATCTCCGTGCTAGTGTCAGTTTTACGTTAGTTACTTGAGTAATGTCTCTACTTTTCATCTCTTTGCTAGTGTCAGTCTTACAATAGTTACTTAAGTATTGTCTCTTCTTTTCATATCCTTGCTAGTGTCAGTCTTACGGTAGTTACTTGAGTAATGTCTCTACTTTTGATCTCATTGCTAGTGTCAGTTCTAAGGTAGTTTCTTGAGTAATGTCTCTACTTTTCGTCTCCTTGCTAGTGTCAGTCTTAAGGTAGTTACTTGAGTAATGTGTCTACTTTTAATCTTCTTGCTAGTGTCAGTTCTACGGTAGTTACTTGAGTAATGTCTCTACTTTTTATCTCCTTGCTAGTGTCAGTCTTACGGTAGTTACTTAAGAAAAGACTTTACTTTTGATCTTCTTGCTAGTGTCAGTCTTACGGTAGTTACTTGAGTAATGTCTCTACTTTTGATCTCCATGCTAGTGTCAGTCTTACGGAAGTTACTTGAGTAATATCTCTACTTTTCATCTCCTTGCTAGTGTCAGTCTTATAGTAGTTTCTTGAGTAACGTCTTTACTTTTCATCTCCTTGCTAGTGAGTTTTTAGGTAGTTACTTAATAATGTCTTTACTTTTCATCTCCTTGCTAGTGTCAGTCCTACGGTAGTTACTTGAGTAATGTCTTTACTTTTGATCTCCGTGCTAGTGTCAGTTTTACGTTAGTTACTTGAGTAATGTTTCTACTTTTTATCTCTTTGCTAGTGTCAGTCTTACAGTAGTTACTTGAGTAATTACTCTACTTTTCATCTCCTTGCTAGTGTCAGTCTAACGGTAGTATTTGAGTAATGTCTCTACTTTTCATCTCTTTACTAGTGTCAGTCTTACAATAGTTACTTAAGTATTGTCTCTACTTTTTATCTCCTTGCTAGTGTCAGTCTTACGGTAGTTACTTAAGTAATGTCTCTATTTCTAATCTTCTTGCTAGTGTAATTTCTACGGTCGTTACTTGAGTAATGTTTCTACTTTTCATCTCCTTGCTAGTGTCAGTCTTACGGTAGTTACTTGAGTAATGTCTCTACATTTAATCTTCTTGCTAGTGTCAGTCTTACGGTAGTTACTTGAGTAATGTCTCTACTTTTGATCTCCATGCTAGTGTCAGTCTTACGGTAGTTACTTGAGTATGGTCTCTAATTTTTATCTCCTTAATTGTGACAGTCTTACAGTAGTTACTTGAGTAATGTCTCTTCTTCTCATCTTCTTGCTAGTGTCAGTCTTACGGTAGTTACTTGAGTAATATCTCTACTTTTCATCTCCTTGTTAGTGTCATTCTTACGGTAGTTACTTGAGTAATGTCTCTACTTTTCATCTCCTTGCTAAAGTCAGTTTTACGGCAGTTACTTGAGTAATGTCTCTACATTTCGTCTTTTTGCTAGTGTCAGTCTTACGGTAGTTACTTAAGTGATGTCTCTACTTCACATCTCCTTGCTAGTGTCAGTCTTACTGTAGTTACTTAAGTAATGTCTCTATTTTTCATCTCCTTGCTAGTGTCAATCTTACGGTAGCTACTTGAATAATGTCTCTACTTTTCATCTCATTGCTAGTGTCAGTTCTAAGGTAGTTTCTTGAGTAATGTCTCTACTTTTCGTCTCCTTGCTAGTGTCAGTCTTAAGGTAGTTACTTGAGTAATGTGTCTACTTTTAATCTTCTTGCTAGTGTCAGTTCTACGGTAGTTACTTGAGTAATGTCTCTACTTTTTATCTCCTTGCTAGTGTCAGTCTTACGGTAGTTACTTAAGAAAAGACTTTATATTTGATCTTCTTGCTAGTGTCAGTCTTACGGTAGTTACTTGAGTAATGTCTCTACTTTTGATCTCCATGCTAGTGTCAGTCTTACGGAAGTTACTTGAGTAATATCTCTACTTTTCATCTCCTTGCTAGTGTCAGTCTTATAGTAGTTACTTGAGTAACGTCTTTACTTTTCATCTCCTTGCTAGTGAGTTTTTAGGTAGTTACTTAATAATGTCTTTACTTTTCATCTCCTTGCTAGTGTCAGTCCTACGGTAGTTACTTGAGTAATGTCTTTACTTTTGATCTCCGTGCTAGTGTCAGTTTTACGTTAGTTACTTGAGTAATGTTTCTACTTTTCATCTCTTTGCTAGTGTCAGTCTTACAGTAGTTACTTGAGTAATTACTCTACTTTTCATCTCCTTGCTAGTGTCAGTCTAACGGTAGTATTTGAGTAATGTCTCTACTTTTCATCTCTTTACTAGTGTCAGTCTTACAATAGTTACTTAAGTATTGTCTCTACTTTTTATCTCCTTGCTAGTGTCAGTCTTACGGTAGTTACTTAAGTAATGTCTCTACTTCTAATCTTCTTGCTAGTGTAAGTTCTACGGTAGTTACTTGAGTAATGTTTCTACTTTTCATCTCTTTGCTAGTGTCAGTCTTACGGTAGTTACTTGAGTAATGTCTCTACATTTAATCTTCTTGCTAGTGTCAGTCTTACGGTAGTTACTTGAGTAATGTCTCTACTTTTGATCTCCATGCTAGTGTCAGTCTTACGGTAGTTACTTGAGTATGGTCTCTAATTTTTATCTCCTTAATAGTGACAGTCTTACAGTAGTTACTTGAGTAATGTCTCTTCTTCTCATCTTCTTGCTAGTGTCAGTCTTACGGTAGTTACTTGAGTAATATCTCTACTTTTCATCTCCTTGTTAGTGTCATTCTTACGGTAGTTACTTGAGTAATGTCTCTACTTTTTATCTCCTTGCTAGAGTCAGTCTTACGGTAGTTACTTGAGTAATGTCTCTACTTTTCATCTCCTTGCTAAAGTCAGTTTTACGGCAGTTACTTGAGTAATGTCTCTACATTTCGTCTCCTTGCTAGTGTCAGTCTTACGGTAGTTACTTAAGTAATGTCTCTACTTCACATCTCCTTGCTAGTGTCAGTCTTACTGTAGTTACTTAAGTAATGTCTCTACTTTTCATCTCCTTGCTAGTGTCAATCTTACGGTAGCTACTTGAATAATGTCTCTACTTTTCATCTCCTTGCTAGTAACAGTCTTACGGTAGTTACTTGAGTAAAGACTTTACTTTTGATCTTCCTGCTAGTGTCAGTCTTACAGTAGTTACTTGAGTAATGTCTCTACTTTTCATCTCTATGCTAGTGTCAGTCTTACAGTAGTTACTTGAGTAATGTCTTTACTTTTGATCTCCTTGCTAGTGAGTTTTAGGTAGTTACTTAAGTAATGTCTCTACTTTTTATCTCATTGCTAGTGTCAGTCTTACGGTAGTTACTTGAGTAATGTCTCTACTTTTAATCTTCTTGCTAGTGTCAGTTATACGCTAGTTACTTGAGTAATGTCTCAAACTTTTTATCTCCTTGCTAGTGTCAGTCTTACGGTAGTTACTTGAGTAAAGACTTTACTTTTGATCTTCTTGCTAGTGTCAGTCTTACGGTAGTTACTTGAGTTATGTCTCTACTTTTGATTTCCATGCTAGTGTCAGTCTTACGGAAGTTACTTGAGTAATGTCTCTAATTTTCATCTCTATGCTAGTGTCAGTCTTACAGTAGTTACTTGAGTAATGTCTTTACTTTTGATCTCCTTGCTAGTGAGTTTTAGGTAGTTAGTTGAGTAATGTCTCTACTTTTTATCTCATTGCTAGTGTCAGTCTTATAGTAGTTACTTGAGTAACGTCTTTACTTTTCATCTCCTTGCTAGTGAGTTTTTAGGTAGTTACTTGAGTAATGTCTCTACTTTTTATCTCCTTGCTAGTGTTAGTCTTACGGTAGTTACTTGAGTAATGTCTTTAATTTTGATCTCCGTGCTAGTGTCAGTTTTACGTTAGTTACTTGAGTAATGTTTCTACTTTTCATCTCTTTGCTAGTGTCAGTCTTACAGTAGTTACTTGAGTAATGACTCTACTTTTCATCTCCTTGCTAGTGTCAGTCTAACGGTAGTATTTGTGTAATGTCTCTACTTTTCATCTCTTTGCTAGTGTCAGTCTTACAGTAGTTACTTGAGTAATATCTCTACTTTTCATCTCCTTGCTAGTGTCAGTCTTACAGTAGTTACTTGAGTAATGTTTCTACTTTTGATCTCCTTGCTAGTGTCAGTCTTACGGTACATACTTGAGTAATATCTCTACTTTTGATTTCCTTTCTAGTGTCAGTCTTACGGTAGTTACTTGAGTAATATCTCCAGTTTTCATCTCCTTGCTAGTGTTAGTCTTACGGTAGTTACTTGAGTAATGTCTCTACTTTCATCTCCTTGCTAGTGTCAGTCTAACGGTAGTATTTGAGTAATGTCTCTACTTTTCATCTCTTTGCTAGTGTCGGTCTTACGATAGTTACTTAAGTATGTCTCTTCTTTTCATATCCTTGCTAGTGTCAGTCTTACGGTAGTTACGTGAGTAATGTCTCTACTTTTCATCTCCTTGCTAGTGTCAGTCTAACGGTAGTATTTGAGTAATGTCTCTACTTTTCATCTCTTTGCTAGTGTCGGTCTTAAGATAGTTACTTAAGTATGTCTCATCTTTTCATATCCTAGCTAGTGTCAGTTTTACGGTAGTTACTTGAGTAATGTCTCTACGTTTGATCTCATTGCTAGTGTCAGTTCTAAGGTAGTTTCTTGAGTAATGTCTCTACTTTTCGTCTCCTTGCTGTGTCAGTCCTACGGTAGTTACTTGAGTAATGTCTTTACTTTTGATCTCCGTGCTAGTGTCAGTTTTACGTTAGTTACTTGAGTAATGTCTCTACTTTTCATCTCTTTGCTAGTGTCAGTCTTACAATAGTTACTTAAGTATTGTCTCTTCTTTTCATATCCTTGCTAGTGTCAGTCTTACGGTAGTTACTTGAGTAATGTCTCTACTTTTGATCTCATTGCTAGTGTCAGTTCTAAGGTAGTTTCTTGAGTAATGTCTCTACTTTTTGTCTCCTTGCTAGTGTCAGTCTTAAGGTAGTTACTTGAGTAATGTGTCTACTTTTAATCTTCTTGCTAGTGTCAGTTCTACGGTAGTTACTTGAGTAATGTCTCTACTTTTTATCTCCTTGCTAGTGTCAGTCTTACGGTAGTTACTTAAGAAAAGACTTTACTTTTGATCTTCTTGCTAGTGTCAGTCTTACGGTAGTTACTTGAGTAATGTCTCTACTTTTGATCTCCATGCTAGTGTCAGTCTTACGGAAGTTACTTGAGTAATATCTCTACTTTTCATCTCCTTGCTAGTGTCAGTCTTATAGTAGTTTCTTGAGTAACGTCTTTACTTTTCATCTCCTTGCTAGTGAGTTTTTAGGTAGTTACTTAATAATGTCTTTACTTTTCATCTCCTTGCTAGTGTCAGTCCTACGGTAGTTACTTGAGTAATGTCTTTACTTTTGATCTCCGTGCTAGTGTCAGTTTTACGTTAGTTACTTGAGTAATGTTTCTACTTTTCATCTCTTTGCTAGTGTCAGTCTTACAGTAGTTACTTGAGTAATTACTCTACTTTTCATCTCCTTGCTAGTGTCAGTCTAACGGTAGTATTTGAGTAATGTCTCTACTTTTCATCTCTTTACTAGTGTCAGTCTTACAATAGTTACTTAAGTATTGTCTCTACTTTTTATCTCCTTGCTAGTGTCAGTCTTACGGTAGTTACTTAAGTAATGTCTCTACTTCTAATCTTCTTGCTAGTGTAATTTCTACGGTCGTTACTTGAGTAATGTTTCTACTTTTCATCTCCTTGCTAGTGTCAGTCTTACGGTAGTTACTTGAGTAATGTCTCTACATTTAATCTTCTTGCTAGTGTCAGTCTTACGGTAGTTACTTGAGTAATGTCTCTACTTTTGATCTCCATGCTAGTGTCAGTCTTACGGTAGTTACTTGAGTATGGTCTCTAATTTTTATCTCCTTAATTGTGACAGTCTTACAGTAGTTACTTGAGTAATGTCTCTTCTTCTCATCTTCTAGCTAGTGTCAGTCTTACGGTAGTTACTTGAGTAATATCTCTACTTTTCATCTCCTTGTTAGTGTCATTCTTACGGTAGTTACTTGAGTAATGTCTCTACTTTTCATCTCCTTGCTAAAGTCAGTTTTACGGCAGTTACTTGAGTAATGTCTCTACATTTCGTCTTTTTGCTAGTGTCAGTCTTACGGTAGTTACTTAAGTGATGTCTCTACTTCACATCTCCTTGCTAGTGTCAGTCTTACTGTAGTTACTTAAGTAATGTCTCTATTTTTCATCTCCTTGCTAGTGTCAATCTTACGGTAGCTACTTGAATAATGTCTCTACTTTTCATCTCATTGCTAGTGTCAGTTCTAAGGTAGTTTCTTGAGTAATGTCTCTACTTTTCGTCTCCTTGCTTGTGTCAGTCTTAAGGTAGTTACTTGAGTAATGTGTCTACTTTTAATCTTCTTGCTAGTGTCAGTTCTACGGTAGTTACTTGAGTAATGTCTCTACTTTTTATCTCCTTGCTAGTGTCAGTCTTACGGTAGTTACTTAAGAAAAGACTTTACTTTTGATCTTCTTGCTAGTGTCAGTCTTACGGTAGTTACTTGAGTAATGTCTCTACTTTTGATCTCCATGCTAGTGTCAGTCTTACGGAAGTTACTTAGGTAATATCTCTACTTTTCATCTCCTTGCTAGTGTCAGTCTTATAGTAGTTACTTGAGTAACGTCTTTACTTTTCATCTCCTTGCTAGTGAGTTTTTAGGTAGGTACTTAATAATGTCTTTACTTTTCATCTCCTTGCTAGTGTCAGTCCTACGGTAGTTACTTGAGTAATGTCTTTACTTTTGATCTCCGTGCTAGTGTCAGTTTTACGTTAGTTACTTGAGTAATGTTTCTACTTTTCATCTCTTTGCTAGTGTCAGTCTTACAGTAGTTACTTGAGTAATTACTCTACTTTTCATCTCCTTGCTAGTGTCAGTCTAACGGTAGTATTTGAGTAATGTCTCTACTTTTCATCTCTTTACTAGTGTCAGTCTTACAATAGTTACTTAAGTATTGTCTCTACTTTTTATCTCCTTGCTAGTGTCAGTCTTACGGTAGTTACTTAAGTAATGTCTCTACTTCTAATCTTCTTGCTAGTGTAAGTTCTACGGTAGTTACTTGAGTAATGTTTCTACTTTTCATCTCTTTGCTAGTGTCAGTCTTACGGTAGTTACTTGAGTAATGTCTCTACATTTAATCTTCTTGCTAGTGTCAGTCTTACGGTAGTTACTTGAGTAATGTCTCTACTTTTGATCTCCATGCTAGTGTCAGTCTTACGGTAGTTACTTGAGTATGGTCTCTAATTTTTATCTCCTTAATAGTGACAGTCTTACAGTAGTTACTTGAGTAATGTCTCTTCTTCTCATCTTCTTGCTAGTGTCAGTCTTACGGTAGTTACTTGAGTAATATCTCTACTTTTCATCTCCTTGTTAGTGTCATTCTTACGGTAGTTACTTGAGTAATGTCTCTACTTTTTATCTCCTTGCTAGAGTCAGTCTTACGGTAGTTACTTGAGTAATGTCTCTACTTTTCATCTCCTTGCTAAAGTCAGTTTTACGGCAGTTACTTGAGTAATGTCTCTACATTTCGTCTCCTTGCTAGTGTCAGTCTTACGGTAGTTACTTAAGTAATGTCTCTACTTCACATCTCCTTGCTAGTGTCAGTCTTACTGTAGTTACTTAAGTAATGTCTCTACTTTTCATCTCCTTGCTAGTGTCAATCTTACGGTAGCTACTTGAATAATGTCTCTACTTTTCATCTCCTTGCTAGTAACAGTCTTACGGTAGTTACTTGAGTAAAGACTTTACTTTTGATCTTCCTGCTAGTGTCAGTCTTACAGTAGTTACTTGAGTAATGTCTCTACTTTTCATCTCTATGCTAGTGTCAGTCTTACAGTAGTTATTTGTCTTTACTTTTGATCTCCTTGCTAGTGAGTTTTAGGTAGTTACTTAAGTAATGTCTCTACTTTTTATCTCATTGCTAGTGTCAGTCTTACGGTAGTTACTTGAGTAATGTCTCTACTTTTAATCTTCTTGCTAGTGTCAGTTATACGCTAGTTACTTGAGTAATGTCTCAAACTTTTTATCTCCTTGCTAGTGTCAGTCTTACGGTAGTTACTTGAGTAAAGACTTTACTTTTGATCTTGTTGCTAGTGTCAGTCTTACGGTAGTTACTTGAGTTATGTCTCTACTTTTGATTTCCATGCTAGTGTCAGTCTTACGGAAGTTACTTGAGTAATGTCTCTACTTTTCATCTCTATGCTAGTGTCAGTCTTACAGTAGTTACTTGAGTAATGTCTTTACTTTTGATCTCCTTGCTAGTGAGTTTTAGGTAGTTACTTGAGTAATGTCTCTACTTTTTATCTCATTGCTAGTGTCAGTCTTATAGTAGTTACTTGAGTAACGTCTTTACTTTTCATCTCCTTGCTAGTGAGTTTTTAGGTAGTTACTTGAGTAATGTCTCTACTTTTCATCTCCTTGCTAGTGTTAGTCTTACGGTAGTTACTTGAGTAATGTCTTTAATTTTGATCTCCGTGCTAGTGTCAGTTTTACGTTAGTTACTTGAGTAATGTTTCTACTTTTCATCTCTTTGCTAGTGTCAGTCTTACAGTAGTTACTTGAGTAATGACTCTACTTTTCATCTCCTTGCTAGTGTCAGTCTAACGGTAGTATTTGTGTAATGTCTCTACTTTTCATCTCTTTGCTAGTGTCAGTCTTACAGTAGTTACTTGAGTAATATCTCTACTTTTCATCTCCTTGCTAGTGTCAGTCTTACAGTAGTTACTTGAGTAATGTTTCTACTTTTGATCTCCTTGCTAGTGTCAGTCTTACGGTACATACTTGAGTAATATCTCTACTTTTGATTTCCTTTCTAGTGTCAGTCTTACGGTAGTTACTTGAGTAATATCTCCAGTTTTCATCTCCTTGCTAGTGTTAGTCTTACGGTAGTTACTTGAGTAATGTCTCTACTTTCATCTCCTTGCTAGTGTCAGTCTAACGGTAGTATTTGAGTAATGTCTCTACTTTTCATCTCTTTGCTAGTGTCGGTCTTACGATAGTTACATAAGTATGTCTCTTCTTTTCATATCCTTGCTAGTGTCAGTCTTACGGTAGTTACGTGAGTAATGTCTCTACTTTTCCATCTCCTTGCTAGTGTCAGTCTAACGGTAGTATTTGAGTAATGTCTCTACTTTTCATCTCTTTGCTAGTGTCGGTCTTAAGATAGTTACTTAAGTATGTCTCATCTTTTCATATCCTTGCTAGTGTCAGTTTTTACGGTAGTTACTTGAGTAATGTCTCTACGTTTTGATCTCATTGCTAGTGTCAGTTCTAAGGTAGTTTCTTGAGTAATGTCTCTACTTTTCGTCTCCTTGCTAGTGTCAGTCCTACGGTAGTTACTTGAGTAATGTCTTTACTTTTGATCTCAGTGCTAGTTGCAGTTTTACGTTAGTTACTTGAGTAATGTTTCTACTTTTCATCTCCTTGCTAGTGTCAGTCTTAAGGTAGTTACTTGAGTAATGTCTCTACTTTTAATCTTCTTGCTAGTGTCAGTTCTACGGTAGTTACTTGAGTAATGTCTCTACTTTTTATCTCCTTGCTAGTGTCAGTCTTACGGTAGTTACTTGAGAAAAGACTTTACTTTTGATCTTCTTGCTAGTGTCAGTCTTACGGTAGTTACTTAAGAAATGTCTCTACTTTTGATCTCCATTCTAGTGTCAGTCTTACGGAAGTTACTTGAGTAATATCTCTACTTTTCATCTCCTTGCTAGTGTCAGTCTTATAGTAGTTACTTGAGTAACGTCTTTACTTTTCATCTCCTTGCTAGTGAGTTTTTAAGGTAGTTACTTGAGCAATGTCTCTACTTTTCATCTCCTTGCTAGTGTCAGTCCTACGGTAGTTACTTGAGTAATGTCTTTACTTTTGATCTCCGTGCTAGTGTCAGTTTTACGTTAGTTACTTGAGTAATGTTTCTACTTTTCATCTCTTTGCTAGTGTCAGTCTTACAGTAGTTACTTGAGTAATGTCTCTACTTTTCATCTCCTTGCTAGTGTCAGTCTAACGGTAGTTTTTGAGTAATGTTTCTACTTTTCATCTCTTAGCTAGTGTCAGTCTTACAATAGTTACTTAAGTATTGTCTCTCATTTTCATCTCCTTGCTAGTGTCAGTCTTACGGTAGTTACTTGAGTAATGTCTCTACTTCTAATCTTCTTGCTAGTGTAAGTTCTACGGTAGTTACTTGAGTAATGTTTCTACTTTTCATCTCCTTGCTAGTGTCAGTCTTACGGTAGTTACTTGAGTAATGTCTCTACTTTTCATCTCTATGCTAGTGTCAGTCTTACAGTAGTTACTTGAGTAATGTCTTTACTTTTGATCTCCTTGCTAGTGAGTTTTAGGTAGTTACTTAAGTAATGTCTCTACTTTTTATCTCATTGCTAGTGTCAGTCTTACGGTAGTTACTTGAGTAATGTCTCTACTTTTAATCTTCTTGCTAGTGTCAGTTATACGCTAGTTACTTGAGTAATGTCTCAAACTTTTTATCTCCTTGCTAGTGTCAGTCTTACGGTAGTTACTTGAGTAAAGACTTTACTTTTGATCTTCCTGCTAGTGTCAGTCTTACAGTAGTTACTTGAGTAATGTCTCTACTTTTCATCTCTATGCTAGTGTCAGTCTTACAGTAGTTACTTGAGTAATGTCTTTACTTTTGATCTCCTTGCTAGTGAGTTTTAGGTAGTTACTTAAGTAATGTCTCTACTTTTTATCTCATTGCTAGTGTCAGTCTTACGGTAGTTACTTGAGTAATGTCTCTACTTTTAATCTTCTTGCTAGTGTCAGTTATACGCTAGTTACTTGAGTAATGTCTCAAACTTTTTATCTCCTTGCTAGTGTCAGTCTTACGGTAGTTACTTGAGTAAAGACTTTACTTTTGATCTTCTTGCTAGTGTCAGTCTTACGGTAGTTACTTGAGTTATGTCTCTACATTTGATTTCCATGCTAGTGTCAGTCTTACGGAAGTTACTTGAGTAATGTCTCTACTTTTCATCTCTATGCTAGTGTCAGTCTTACAGTAGTTACTTGAGTAATGTCTTTACTTTTGATCTCCTTGCTAGTGAGTTTTAGGTAGTTACTTGAGTAATGTGTCTACTTTTTATCTCATTGCTAGTGTCAGTCTTATAGTAGTTACTTGAGTAACGTCTTTACTTTTCATCTCCTTGCTAGTGAGTTTTTAGGTAGTTACTTGAGTAATGTCTCTACTTTTCATCTCCTTGCTAGTGTTAGTCTTACGGTAGTTACTTGAGTAATGTCTTTAATTTTGATCTCCGTGCTAGTGTCAGTTTTACGTTAGTTACTTGAGTAATGTTTCTACTTTTCATCTCTTTGCTAGTGTCAGTCTTACAGTAGTTACTTGAGTAATGACTCTACTTTTCATCTCCTTGCTAGTGTCAGTCTAACGGTAGTTTTTGTGTAATGTCTCTACTTTTCATCTCTTTGCTAGTGTCAGTCTTACAGTAGTTACTTGAGTAATATCTCTACTTTTCATCTCCTTGCTAGTGTCAGTCTTACAGTAGTTACTTGAGTAATGTTTCTACTTTTGATCTCCTTGCTAGTGTCAGTCTTACGGTACATACTTGAGTAATATCTCTACTTTTGATTTCCTTTCTAGTGTCAGTCTTACGGTAGTTACTTGAGTAATATCTCCAGTTTTCATCTCCTTGCTAGTGTTAGTCTTACGGTAGTTACTTGAGTAATGTCTCTACTTTCATCTCCTTGCTAGTGTCAGTCTAACGGTAGTATTTGAGTAATGTCTCTACTTTTCATCTCTTTGCTAGTGTCGGTCTTACGATAGTTACTTAAGTATGTCTCTTCTTTTCATATCCTTGCCAGTGTCAGTCTTACGGTAGTTACGTGAGTAATGTCTCTACTTTTCATCTCCTTGCTAGTGTCAGTCTAACGGTAGTATTTGAGTAATGTCTCTACTTTTCATCTCTTTGCTAGTGTCGGTCTTAAGATAGTTACTTAAGTATGTCTCATCTTTTCATATCCTTGCTAGTGTCAGTTTTACGGTAGTTACTTGAGTAATGTCTCTACGTTTGATCTCATTGCTAGTGTCAGTTCTAAGGTAGTTTCTTGAGTAATGTCTCTACTTTTCGTCTCCTTGCTAGTGTCAGTCCTACGGTAGTTACTTGAGTAATGTCTTTACTTTTGATCTCAGTGCTAGTTGCAGTTTTACGTTAGTTACTTGAGTAATGTTTCTACTTTTCATCTCCTTGCTAGTGTCAGTCTTAAGGTAGTTACTTGAGTAATGTCTCTACTTTTAATCTTCTTGCTAGTGTCAGTTCTACGGTAGTTACTTGAGTAATGTCTCTACTTTTTATCTCCTTGCTAGTGTCAGTCTTACGGTAGTTACTTGAGAAAAGACTTTACTTTTGATCTTCTTGCTAGTGTCAGTCTTACGGTAGTTACTTAAGAAATGTCTCTACTTTTGATCTCCATTCTAGTGTCAGTCTTACGGAAGTTACTTGAGTAATATCTCTACTTTTCATCTCCTTGCTAGTGTCAGTCTTATAGTAGTTACTTGAGTAACGTCTTTACTTTTCATCTCCTTGCTAGTGAGTTTTTAAGGTAGTTACTTGAGCAATGTCTCTACTTTTCATCTCCTTGCTAGTGTCAGTCCTACGGTAGTTACTTGAGTAATGTCTTTACTTTTGATCTCCGTGCTAGTGTCAGTTTTACGTTAGTTACTTGAGTAATGTTTCTACTTTTCATCTCTTTGCTAGTGTCAGTCTTACAGTAGTTACTTGAGTAATGTCTCTACTTTTCATCTCCTTGCTAGTGTCAGTCTAACGGTAGTATTTGAGTAATGTTTCTACTTTTCATCTCTTAGCTAGTGTCAGTCTTACAATAGTTACTTAAGTATTGTCTCTCATTTTCATCTCCTTGCTAGTGTCAGTCTTACGGTAGTTACTTGAGTAATGTCTCTACTTCTAATCTTCTTGCTAGTGTAAGTTCTACGGTAGTTACTTGAGTAATGTTTCTACTTTTCATCTCCTTGCTAGTGTCAGTCTTACGGTAGTTACTTGAGTAATGTCTCTACATTTAATCTTCTTGCTAGTGTCAGTCTTACGGTAGTTACTTGAGTATGGTCTCTAATTTTTATCTCCTTAATAGTGACAGTCTTACAGTAGTTACTTGAGTAATGTCTCTTCTTCTCATCTTCTTGCTAGTGTCATTCTTACGGTAGTTACTTGAGTAATGTTTCTACTTTTTATCTCCTTGCTAGAGTCAGTCTTACGGTAGTTACTTGAGTAATGTCTCTACTTTTCATCTCCTTGCTAAAGTCAGTTTTACGGCAGTTACTTGAGTAATGTCTCTACATTTCATCTCCTTGCTAGTGTCAGTCTTACGGTAGTTACTTGAGTAATGTCTCTACTTTACATCTCCTTGCTAGTGTCAGTCTTACTGTAGTTACTTAAGTAATGTCTCTACTTTTCATCTCCTTGCTAGTGTCAATCTTACGGTAGCTACTTAAATAATGTCTCTACTTTTCATCTCCTTGCTAGTAACAGTCTTACGGTAGTTACTTGAGTAAAGACTTTACTTTTGATCTTCCTGCTAGTGTCAGTCTTACAGTAGTTACTTGAGTAATGTCTCTACTTTTCATCTCCTTGCTAGTGTCAGTCTTACAGTAGTTACTTGAGTAATGTCTTTACTTTTGATCTCCTTGCTAGTGAGTTTTAGGTAGTTACTTGAGTAATGTCTCTACTTTTTATCTCATTGCTAGTGTCAGTCTTACGGTAGTTACTTGAGTAATGTCTCTACTTTTAATCTTCTTGCTAGTGTCAGTTATACGCTAGTTACTTGAGTAATGTCTCAAACTTTTTATCTCCTTGCTAGTGTCAGTCTTACGGTAGTTACTTGAGTAAAGACTTTACTTTTGATCTTCTTGCTAGTGTCAGTCTTACGGTAGTTACTTGAGTAAAGACTTTACTTTTGATCTCCTTGCTAGTCTCAGTCTTAAGGTAGTTACTTGAGTTATGTCTCTACTTTTGATCTCCATGCTAGTGTCAGTCTTACGGAAGTTACTTGAGTAATGTCTCTACTTTTTATCTCCTTAATAGTGACAGTCTTACAGTAGTTACTTGAGTAATATCTCTACTTTTCATCTCCTTGCTAGTGTTACGTATCTAGGCATTGTTTTTTTTCTTCTATGACCTGTTGCGGTCGAGAGACGGGGAGGTTGTCTGCCCCTTGTGTAATAAGTTTTTTTTTATTCGTCAAGCCACACAGACAGTGACCGGTCCTTGACCTGTGTGTGTACCTCTGGTTGAAAGGAGGGTGTTTTTTTTTTTCTGTCTCTTTGAAGAGCGTTCTAGATCTGGGTGTTGATGACTTTCTATTCTATAAAGTACGAGATATCGACGCGCGGTAGATTATATAAGACCTCTCGCGTAACGTTGACAGACAGACATACGGAGACAGCCGTGAGACAGAATAGCGGAGACTTTGCGTGACCCGTGCGTGGTATACCACTTGATCGTGTAAGTTTTTTCTTTATTCAAGGCCTTGCTTGTATTTGTAATTATATTTACAAACTCTTGTATTGTAATATTTTTACATGCCATTTTTGTAAAAGGGTTTTGGTCAACACATCAATTCTGTATTGAGTAAATGTTTATTTTTTCTTTTTTGTAACTTTATATTTGATTAAACATTAAGTTGATAGTTTACCTTCCGATTTCTTGTGTCATTTTTTTTTTTTTTTGTTATTCATTGTAAGTCTTTGATTAAATTCAGACTTATTATAAGTGACACAACTGCTATTCTATTGTCACGTTCCCCTAGGCAAGCCATTTAAAAGTAGAATTCAATTCGTAATACGTGACAAAAGAAGTTTGGTGGCTCGTCCGGGATATTTTTCTGAACCTATTTTCATCTTACTTGAGTAATTTTGTAAAGGCGAAGTTGACTTTAATAAAAATTTTTTTTGTGTCAAAGAGTCGGAAGTAAAGTATCAATAGTATTGACCAAACTCTCTTAAGGTTTTTTTGTTGTACTGATTTTGTACTGTATATTTACATTGTATACATTTTTTTTTTGCTTGTAATAGTTGCTAGTTAGTCATGGATATTCAGGTTTTTCTTGCAAATCCCTCTGTGGAAGAGCTTGATGCTTTTACTAGGAAGGAACTGGTCCTTATTTCTAAACATTTAGGGTTAAAAATAAAATCAAATGCCCTTAAACAAGAAATCAGAGATAACATTGTAATCCATTATGTAGACGAGGAAGTGTTTTCTGAAGACCTTTTAGAAACCCTTAGACCCGATGAGGGTAAATCAGATTTAGAACTTCAGATAAAATTAAAACAAATGGAAATAGAAGCCCAGAAGGAAATTAAACAAAAAGAATTAGAGCAGAAAGAAATGGAAATGAAATTACAAATAGAGTTAAAAAAATTAGAGTTAGCTGCTAATGTAAGACCAGATTCTTCCCCTGCCAGTCATACTGCTGAAGCAATAAAATTTTTGAAAATAATTCCACGCTTTAATGAAGCCACAATTGATAATTATTTTCCACAATTTGAACTTGCTGTGAAAAATTTTAATGTACCTGAAACTTTGTGGCCCACTTTGCTGCAAACAGTTTTGACTGGTAGAGCTGCAGAGGTATTTTGTTCTTTGACCATTGAACAACAAAAAGATTATAATGTTGTTAAGGCCTTAATTCTTAAGGCATATGAACTTGTTCCGGAAGCTTACCGAAAGCAGTTCAGGGATTGTCGCAAATCGGATGGCCAAACCCATGTAGAATTCCTGCGAGAAAAGGAGCGACGCTTTGAGAAATGGCTCACTTCCAAGGAAATCGGCACCGACTTTGCCAAATTCAAGAACCTAATGCTGATGGAAGAGTTCAAGAGTTGTGTGCGGCTGGACGTCCGTACGCATATAGCTGATCGTGGCGAGGAAGATGTGCACAAGGCTGCAGTGTTGGCAGACGATTATATAATATCACATCAATTTGCCAAGTATACGACGGATGTCAAGCCAAAACAAGTCAAACAGCCTGAGTCCATTGCTAGCAACTCCATCAAGAACAGCAGTACAAATGACAGAAAACCTACTACAAGTAAAGCTACTTGTTCCTACTGCAAACGAGAAGGACATAAAATTGACGATTGTTGGAAATTGAGGAAGAGAAACGAAAAAGCTCCTTCAAAAGTCAGCGCTTGCACAGTACAGTGGTCGGCGAGGTTTACTCCCTCATCATCAAGTCATATCAAGAATACCTCGACACCACCTGTTTCAAATGTATTGACTGTACAAGACTCTCCGAAAATGTCTCCACGGTGTTCAAATGACTCAACAGCGAGTTCTTCAAATTCATCTTTACGATGTTCCAATGACTCAAACAAGAGTTTTTCAAATACATCAAGCCGATGTTCCCATGACTCTATCCAGAGTTCCCATAATACATCATCCCGATGTTCCCATGACTCTATCCAGAGTTCCCATAATACATCACCCCGATGTTCCTATGACTCTATCCAGAGTTCCCATAAGACATCACCCCGATGTTCCAATGACTCTATCCAGAGTTCCCATAATACATCATCCCGATGTTCCCAGAACTCCAGCAAGAGTTCCCATAAGACATCACCCCGATGTTCCAATGACTCCATCAAGAGTTCTCCAAATACATCCACAAGATGTTCTACTGACTCAAGAAAGAGTTTCTCCACTGCGTCTCCTAGAGATGTCAATGACTCCAGCGAGAGTTCGACCCAAGTCCAGTCTGCATCAACCAAAATTGATGTTTTATTAGAGGATTTTAAGCCTTTTATTTCGGAAGGATTCGTATCACTACCCGGTGATTCTACAAGTCTACGACCTATCACCATTTTGAGAGACACAGGTGCCTCACAATCGTTACTTTTAGAGGGTATCTTGCCCTTGTCTAAATCATCATCGACTGGGAAGAGCATCCTGTTACGAGGCGTAGAGCTTGGATGTATAGATGTGCCTCTACATCTAATCGACATAAAGTCAAATCTCATTACTGGACCGGTTGTTGTAGGTGTCCGACCAACATTACCATTGGAAGGCATCTCGTTGCTGTTAGGCAATGACTTAGCAGGTGGAAAGGTGATAGCCGAACCCATCGTCACTCAAACACCCGACTTATCTGCCACACCCGAGGAAGACCTAGAGTTATATCCAGCGTGTGCAGTAACAAGGGCAATGAGGTTGAAAGCATCTCAAGAAGAGAACGTCATCAAAGCCAACAGTAACCACGATGATGTGGACTTGAGCACCACATTCTTTGCTTCTCTTGAAGAAGAACCAACGCCAAATTCTGAAAAGCCGGCATCAACTCGAAAACAGTTGATTGAGGACCAAAAGAAGGATCCAGAGCTCGCCAAACTCCGAGAAACCGCAATGACATCACAAGAGGCAGAGCTAGCATCAACGTGCTACTACATCCAAGATGATATGCTCTTCAGGAAATGGAAACCTCCAGACGCATCCAACGAAGAAGAATGGAGAATATGCCATCAAATCGTGTTACCAGAAAGATACCGAGCGTACATCATGAATCTGGCTCATGACACACCAATGTCAGGTCATCTCGGCATCCACAAGACATACCACAAGATTATGTCACACTTCTTCTGGCCACGTTTGAAGAAAGATGTCATCCAGTACTGCCGATCCTGTCATGCCTGTCAGATGGTTGGCAAGCCAAATCAAAAGATCCCTGTTGCTCCTCTGAAGCCGATTCCAGCCTTTGAAGAACCTTTCAGCAGAGTACTTATTGACTGTGTTGGTCCTCTCCCAAGGACAAAAGCTGGCAACCAATACCTGTTGACCATTATGTGTGCTTCAACTCGTTTTCCTGAGGCTATTCCTCTAAGGAACATAAAAGCATCAAACATTGTAAAGGCCTTAATCAAGTTCTTTACTCTATTTGGTCTACCAAAGTCCATCCAATCGGACCAAGGAACGAATTTCACGGCCAATCTTTTCAAGCAAGTCATGACTCAGTTGGGCATCAAACACTGCATGTCGAGTGCGTATCATGCCGAGTCGCAAGGCGCTCTTGAGCGATTCCATCAGACTCTCAAGAACATGATCCGACCTATTGCTTTGAGCACGAAAAAGACTGGGACGAAGGAATCCACATGCTGCTGTTTGCAACCCGTGAATCCGTCCAGGAATCGTTGGGATTCAGCCCTTTTGACTTAGTCTTTGGCCATTCGGTGCGCGGTCCCTTGAAATGTATAAAAGAGACTTTGTTGTCACCAACAGCCACTGAAGGACTTTTAGACTATGTAATTAAGTTTAAAACTAGACTTTATGATGCTTGTGTTCTGGCCAAAAATAATTTACAAAACACCCAATCCAGCATGAAACGCTGGTATGATAGAAAGGCCCGTGTTAGAGAATTTTCTCCCGGGGATAAGGTGCTTGTATTTTTGCCCATACCAGGTCAACCCTTGCAAGCCAGATATTTTGGTCCCTATGAAATTGAGACCAAAATTAGTGACCTCAATTACACAATCAAAACCCCTGACCGTAGGAAAAAGACTCAGTTATGTCATATAAACATGCTGAAGCCTTATGTATCTCGGCCAGATCACTCAGAGAAGAGTAATTGTGTTTTAAATACAGTCAAAAGTTGTTCAAATAGCCATGTTTCTCCTATTGATGATGATATTGTAAAGGAGAAATTTGGACAATACAAAATACCTAATTCTTTTGTATTACAGAATTTGGATGTAAAACTGTCTCATCTGTCTTCGACAGAAAGGCCAGTTATCATGAAGCTCATTAATGAATATAATGACATTTTTTCTGATGTACCAAAACAGACTAATGTTATAATGCATGATGTAGAGAATGATAAATGCCCTGCTTGCTGACATGGAGAATTGCCACGCATACATAGACGATGTAGTAATTTTTAGCCAAGATTTTTCTAGCCATTGTAAACAACTGCATTGTCTTTTTACTAAACTGTTACATGCAAAAATTACTGTAAACCTGAGTAAGAGTGATTTTTGCCAGGCTTCCATCCAATACTTAGGCCATATTGTAGGACAAGGCCAGGTGAAACCTGTAATGGCCAAAGTAGAAGCTATCCAAGCTTTCCCTATCCCTGCTGATCGGAAACAACTCCGAAGATTTTTGGGAATGTCTGGATATTATAGAAAATTTTGCGAAAATTTTTCTGTCATTGCCAGTCCTTTAACAAACCTCCTGAGAAAGAACGTCCGATTTACTTGGACGGATGAATGTCAGAAAGCCTTTAACCAAATCAAGCAGATATTATCTAGCTCCCCCATTTTGATGGCTCCTGACTTCGGAAAACCTTTTAGGTTAGCTATTGACGCCAGTGACACAGGTGTTGGGTCAGTCCTTTACCAAGAAGATAATTTCCAAGTAGAGCACCCTATTTGTTTCTTTTCCAAGAAATTTAATAGACATCAAAGGAATTATTCTACTGTGGAAAAAGAATGTCTTGGGTTGATTCTTTCTATACAACACTTTGATTTTTATATCAGTGGGTCCAGATGGCCACTGGTTGTATTTACTGACCACAATCCCCTTACATTTATCCACAAAATGTCTGGCAAGAACCAACGACTTCTCAGGTGGAGTTTATTTTTACAAGAGTACAACCTAGTTCTTAAACACATAAAAGGCAGCGAAAATGTTATCGCCGATGCCTCATCTAGATTGTAAAAAGTATTTTGATGTATATATTTTTATATATATATCATGATAAATACATTCTGTAATGTAAATATTTTTTGTAATTCTAAAAAGATTTCCATTTCGTGGAAATGTAAACTTTTTATTTTTAGGAGGGAGGTGTTACGTATCTAGGCATTGTTTTTTTTCTTCTATGACCTGTTGCGGTCGAGAGACGGGGAGGTTGTCTGCCCCTTGTGTAATAAGTTTTTTTTTATTCGTCAAGCCACACAGACAGTGACCGGTCCTTGACCTGTGTGTGTACCTCTGGTTGAAAGGAGGGTGTTTTTTTTTTTTTCTGTCTCTTTAAAGAGCGTTCTAGATCTGGGTGTTGATGACTTTCTATTCTAGAAAGTACGAGATATCGACGCGCGGTAGATTATATAAGACCGCTCGCGTAACGTTGACAGACAGACATACGGAGACAGCCGTGAGACAGAATAGCGGAGACTTTGCGTGACCCGTGCGTGGTATACCACTTGATCGTGTAAGTTTTTTCTTTATTCAAGGCCTTGCTTGTATTTGTAATTATATTTACAAACTCTTGTATTGTAATATTTTTACATGCCATTTTTGTAAAAGGGTTTTGGTCAACACATCAATTCTGTATTGAGTAAATGTTTATTTTTTCTTTCTTGTAACTTTATATTTGATTAAACATTAAGTTGATAGTTTACCTTCCGATTTCTTGTGTCATTTTTTTTTTTTTTGTTATTCATTGTAAGTCTTTGATTAAATTCAGACTTATTATAAGTTACACAACTGCTATTCTATTGTCACGTTCCCCTAGGCAAGCCATTTAAAAGTAGAATTCAATTCGTAATACGTGACACTAGTGTCAGTCTTACAGTAGTTACTTGAGTAGTGTTTCTACTTTTGATCTCCTTGCTAGTGTCAGTCTTACGGTACATACTTGAGTAATATCTCTACTTTTGATTTCCTTTCTAGTGTAAGTCTTACGGTAGTTACTTGAGTAATATCTCCAGTTTTCATCTCCTTGCTAGTTTTAGTCTTACGGTAGTTACTTGAGTAATGTCTCTACTTTCATCTCCTTGCTAGTGTCAGTCTAACGGTAGTATTTGAGTAATGTCTCTACTTTTCATCTCTTTGCTAGTGTCGGTCTTACGATAGTTACTTAAGTATGTCTCTTTTTTCATATCCTTGCTAGTGTCAGTCTTACGGTAGTTACTTGAGTTATGTCTCTACTTTTCATCTCCTTGCTAGTGTCAGTCTAACGGTAGTATTTGAGTAATGTCTCTACTTTTCATCTCTTTGCTAGTGTCGGTCTTACGATAGTTACTTAAGTATGTCTCTTCTTTTCATATCCTTGCTAGTGTCAGTTTTACGGTAGTTACTTGAGTAATGTCTCCACGTTTGATCTCATTGCTAGTGTCAGTTCTAAGGTAGTTTCTTGAGTAATGTCTCTACTTTTCGTCTCCTTGCTAGTGTCAGTCCTACGGTAGTTACTTGAGTAATGTCTTTACTTTTGATCTCCGTGCTAGTGTCAGTTTTACGTTAGTTACTTGAGTAATGTTTCTACTTTTCATCTCCTTGCTAGTGTCAGTCTTAAGGTAGTTACTTGAGTAATGTCTCTACTTTTAATCTTCTTGCTAGTGTCAGTTCTACGGTAGTTAGTTGAGTAATGTCTCTACTTTTTATTTCCTTGCTAGTGTCAGTCTTACGGTAGTTACTTGAGAAAAGACTTTACTTTTGATCTTCTTGCTAGTGTCAGTCTTACGGTAGTTACTTGAGAAATGTCTCTACTTTTGATCTCCATTCTAGTGTCAGTCTTACGGAAGTTACTTGAGTAATATCTCTACTTTTCATCTCCTTGCTAGTGTCAGTCTTATAGTAGTTACTTGAGTAACGTCTTTACTTTTCATCTCCTTGCTAGTGAGTTTTTAAGGTAGTTACTTGAGTAATGTCTCTACTTTTCATCTCCTTGCTAGTGTCAGTCCTTTGGTAGTTACTTGAGTAATGTCTTTACTTTTGATCTCCGTGCTAGTGTCAGTTTTACGTTAGTTACTTGAGTAATGTTTCTACTTTTCATCTCTTTGCTAGTGTCAGTCTTACAGTAGTTACTTGAGTAATGTCTCTACTTTTTATCTCCTTGCTACTGTCAGTCTAACGGTAGTATTTGAGTAATGTCTCTACTTTTCATCTCTTTGCTAGTGTCAGTCTTACAATAGTTACTTAAGTATTGTCTCTACTTTTCATCTCCTTGCTAGTGTCAGTCTTACGGTAGTTACTTGAGTAATGTCTCTACTTCTAATCTTCTTGCTAGTGTAAGTTCTACGGTAGTTACTTGAGTAATGTTTCTACTTTTCATCTCCTTGCTAGTGTCAGTCTTACGGTAGTTACTTGAGTAATGTCTCTACATTTGATCTTCTTGCTAGTGTCAGTCTTACGGTAGTTACTTGATTAATGTCTCTACTTTTGATCTCCATGCTAGTGTCAGTCTTACGGTAGTTACTTGAGTATGGTCTCTAATTTTTATCTCCTTAATAGTGACAGTCTTACAGTAGTTACTTGAGTAATGTCTCTACTTCTCATCTTCTTGCTAGTGTCAGTCTTACGGTAGTTACTTGAGTAATGTCTCTACTTTTTATCTCATTGCTAGTGTCAGTCTTACGGTAGTTACTTGAGTAATGTCTCTACTTTTAATCTTCTTGCTAGTGTCAGTTATACGCTAGTTACTTGAGTAATGTCTCAAACTTTTTATCTCCTTGCTAGTGTCAGTCTTACGGTAGTTACTTGAGTAAAGACTTTACTTTTGATCTTCTTGCTAGTGTCAGTCTTACGGTAGTTACTTGAGTAAAGACTTTACTTTTGATCTCCTTGCTAGTGTCAGTCTTACGGTAGTTACTTGAGTTATGTCTCTACTTTTGATCTCCATGCTAGTGTCAGTCTTACGGAAGTTACTTGAGAAATGTCTCTACTTTTTATCTCCTTAATAGTGACAGTCTTACAGTAGTTACTTAAGTAATATCTCTACTTTTCATCTCCTTGCTAGTGTCAGTCTTACAGTAGTTACTTGAGTAATGTTTCTACTTTTGATCTCCTTGCTAGTGTCAGTCTTACGGTACATACTTAAGTAATATCTCTACTTTTGATTTCCTTTCTAGTGTCAGTCTTACGGTAGTTACTTGAGTAATATCTCCAGTTTTCATCTCCTTGCTAGTTTTAGTCTTACGGTAGTTACTTAAGTAATGTCTCTACTTTCATCTCCTTGCTAGTGTCAGTCTAACGGTAGTATTTGAGTAATGTCTCTACTTTTCATCTCTTTGCTAGTGTCGGTCTTACGATAGTTACTTAAGTATGTCTTTTCTTTTCATATCCTTGCTAGTGTCAGTTTTACGGTAGTTACTTGAGTAATGTCTCTACGTTTGATCTCATTGCTAGTGTCAGTTCTAAGGTAGTTTCTTGAGTAATGTCTCTACTTTTCGTCTCCTTGCTAGTGTCAGTCCTACGGTAGTTACTTGAGTAATGTCTTTACTTTTGATCTCCGTGCTAGTGTCAGTTTTACGTTAGTTACTTGAGTAATGTTTCTACTTTTCATCTCCTTGCTAGTGTCAGTCTTAAGGTAGTTACTTGAGTAATGTCTCTACTGTTAATCTTCTTGCTAGTGTCAGTTCTACGGTAGTTACTTGAGTAATGTCTCTACTTTTTATCTCCTTGCTAGTGTCAGTCTTACGGTAGTTACTTGAGAAAAGACTTTACTTTTGATCTTCTTGCTAGTGTCAGTCTTACGGTAGTTACTTGAGAAATGTCTCTACTTTTGATCTCCATTCTAGTGTCAGTCTTACGGAAGTTACTTGAGTAATATCTCTACTTTTCATCTCCTTGCTAGTGTCAGTCTTATAGTAGTTACTTGAGTAACGTCTTTACTTTTCATCTCCTTGCTAGTGAGTTTTTAAGGTAGTTACTTGAGTAATGTCTCTACTTTTCATCTCCTTGCTAGTGTCAGTCCTACGGTAGTTACTTAAGTAATGTCTTTACTTTTGATCTCCGTGCTAGTGTCAGTTTTACGTTAGTTACTTGAGTAATGTTTCTACTTTTCATCTCTTTGCTAGTGTCAGTCTTACAGTAGTTACTTGAGTAATGTCGCTACTTTTCATCTCCTTGCTAGTGTCAGTCTAACGGTAGTATTTGAGTAATGTCTCTACTTTTCATCTCTTTGCTAGTGTCAGTCTTACAATAGTTACTTAAGTATTGTCTCTACTTTTCATCTCCTTGCTAGTGTCAGTCTTACGGTAGTTACTTGAGTAATGTCTCTACTTCTAATTTTCTTGCTAGTGTAAGTTCTACGGTAGTTACTTGAGTAATGTTTCTACTTTTCATCTCCTTGCTAGTGTCAGTCTTACGGTAGTTACTTGAGTAATGTCTCTACATTTGATCTTCTTGCTAGTGTCAGTCTTACGGTAGTTACTTGAGTAATGTCTCTACTTTTGATCTCCATGCTAGTTTCAGTCTTACGGTAGTTACTTGAGTATGGTCTCTAAATTTTATCTCGTTAATAGTGACAGTGTTACAGTAGTTACTTGAGTAATGTCTCTACTTCTCATCTTCTTGCTAGTGTCAGTCTTACGGTAGTTACTTGAGTAATGTCTCTACTTTTCATCTCCTTGTTAGTGTCATTCTTACGGTAGTTACTTGAGTAATGTCTCTACTTTTTATCTCCTTGCTAGAGTCAGTCTTACGGTAGTTACTTGAGTAATGTCTCTACTTTTCATCTCCTTGCTAAAGTCAGTTTTACGGCAGTTACTTGAGTAATGTCTCTACATTTCATCTCCTTGCTAGTGTCAGTCTTGCGGTAGTTACTTGAGTAATGTCTCTACTTTACATCTCCTTGCTAGAGTCAGTCTTACTGTAGTTACTTAAGTAATGTCTCTACTTTTCATCTCCTTGCTAGTGTCAATCTTACGGTAGCTACTTGAATAATGTCTCTAGATTTCATCTTCTTGCTAGTAACAGTCTTACGGTAGTTACTTGAGTAAAGACTTTACTTTTGATCTTCCTGCTAGTGTCAGTCTTACAGTAGTTACTTGAGTAATGTCTCTACTTTTCATCTCCTTGCTAGTGTCAGTCTTACAGTAGTTACTTGAGTAATGTCTTTACTTTTGATCTCCTTGCTAGTGAGTTTTAGGTAATTACTTGAGTAATGTCTCTACTTTTTATCTCATTGCTAGTGTCAGTCTTACGGTAGTTACTTGAGTAATGTCTCTACTTTTAATCTTCTTGCTAGTGTCAGTTATACGTTAGTTACTTGAGTAATGTCTCAAACTTTTTATCTCCTTGCTAGTGTCAGTCTTACGGTAGTTACTTGAGTAAAGACTTTACTTTTTATCTCCTTGCTATTGTCAGTCTTACGGTAGTTACTTGAGTAATGTCTCTACTTTTGATCTCCATGCTAGTGTCAGTCTTACGGAAGTTACTTGAGTAATGTCTCTACTTTTTATCTCCTTAATAGTGACAGTCTTACAGTAGTTACTTGAGTAATGTCTCTACTTTTAATATTCTTTCTAGTGTCAGTTTTACGCTAGTTACTTGAGTAATGTCTCAAACTTTTTATCTCCTTGCTAGTGTCAGTCTTACGGTAGTTACTTGAGTAAAGACTTTACTTTTGATCTTCTTGCTAGTGTCAGTCTTACGGTAGTTACTTGAGTAAAGACTTTACTTTTGATCTCCTTGCTAGTGTCAGTCTTACGGTAGTTACTTGAGTTATGTCTCTACTTTTGATCTCCATGCTAGTGTCAGTCTTACGGAAGTTACTTGAGTAATGTCTCTACTTTTTATCTCTTTAACAGTGACAGTCTTACAGTAGTTACTTGAGTAATATCTCTACTTTTCATCTCCTTGCTAGTGTCAGTCTTACAGTAGTTACTTGAGTAATGTTTCTACTTTTGATCTCCTTGCTAGTGTCAGTCTTACAGTACATACTTGAGTAATATCTCTACATTTGATTTCCTTTCTAGTGTCAGTCTTACGGTAGTTACTTGAGTAATATCTCCACTTTTCATCTCCTTGCTAGTGTTAGTCTTACGGTAGTTACTTGAGTAATGTCTCTACTTTCAACTCCTTTTAGTGTCAGTCTTACGGTAGTTACTTGAGTAATGTCTCTACTTTTTATCTCCTTGCTAGTGTCAGTCTAACGGTAGTATTTGAGTAATGTCTCTACTTTTCATCTCTTTGCTAGTGTCGGTTTTACGATAGTTACTTAAGTATGTCTCTTCTTTTCATATCCTTGCTAGTGTCAGTCTTACGGTAGTTACTTGAATAATGTCTCTACGTTTGATCTCATTGCTAGTGTCAGTTCTAAGGTAGTTACTTTAGTAATGTCTCTACTTTTCCTCTCCTCACTAGTGACAGACTTACGGTAGTTACTTGAGTAATGTCTCTACTTTTGATCTCCCTGTTAGTGTCAGTCTTACGTTAGGTACTTGAGTAATGTCTCTAATTTTGATCTCCTTGCTAGTATCAGTCTTACGGTAGTTACTTGAGTAATGTTTCTACCTTTGATCTCCTTGCTAGTGTCAGTCTTACGGTAGATACTTGAGTAATATCTCTACTTTTGATTTCCTTTCTAGTGTCACTCTTACGGTAGTTACTTGAGTAATATCTCTCTTTTTTATCTCCTTGCTAGTGTTAGTCTTACGGTAGTTACTCAAGTAATGTCTCTACTTTCATCTCCTTTTAGTGTCAGTCTTACGGTAGTTACTTGAGTAATGTCTCTACTTTTCATCTCCTTGCTAGTGTCAGTGTAACGGTAGTATTTGAGTAATGTCTCTTCTTTTCATCTCTTTGCTAGTGTCGGTCTTACGATAGTTAGTTAAGTATTGTCTCTTCTTTTCATATCCTTGCTAGTGTCAGTCTTACAGTAGTTTCTTGAGTAATGTCTCTACGTTTGATCTCATTGCTAGTGTCAGTTCTAAGGTAGTTTCTTGAGTAATGTTTCTACTTTTCGTCTCCTTGCTAGTGTCAGTCTTAAGGTAGTTACTTGAGTAATGTCTCTACTTTAAATCTTCTTGCTAGTGTCAGTTCTACGGTAGTTACTTGAGTAATGTCTCTACTTTTTATCTCCTTGCTAGTGTCAGTCTTACGGTAGTTACTTGAGTAAAGACTTTACTTTTGATCTCCTTGCTAGTGTCAGTCTTACGGTAGTTACTTGAGTTATGTCTCTACTTTTGATCTCTATGCTAGTGTCAGTCTTACGGAAGTTACTTGAGTAATGTCTCTACTTTTTATCTCCTTAATAGTGACAGTCTTACAGTAGTTACTTGATTAATATCTCTACTTTTCATCTCCTTGCTAGTGTCAGTCTTACAGTAGTTACTAGAGTAACGTCTTTACTTTTCATCTCCTTCCTAGTGAGTTTTTAGGTAGTTACTTTAGTAATGTCTCTACTTTTCGTCTCCTTGCTAGTGTCAGTCCTACGGTAGTTACTTGAGTAATGTCTTTACTTTTGATCTCCGTGCTAGTGTCAGTTTTACGGTAGTTACTTGAGTAATGTTTCTACTTTTCATCTCTTTGCTAGTGTCAGTCTTACAGTAGTTACTTGAGTAATGTCTTTACTTTTCATCTCCTTGCTAGAGAGTTTTTAGGTAGTTACTTGAGTAATGTCTCTACTTTTCATCTCCTTGCTAGTGTCAGTCTTACGGTAAGTACTTGAGTAATGTCTCTACTTTTCATCTCCTTGCAAGTGTCAGTCTTACGGTAGTTACTTGAGTAATGTCATTACTTTTCATTTTCTTTGCTAGTGTCAGTCTTACGGTAGTTACTTGAGTAATGTCTCTACTTTTGATCTCCTTGCTAGTATCAGTCTTACGGTAGTTACTTGATTAATGTCTATTCTTTTTATCTCCGTACTAGTGACAGTCTTACAGTAGTTACTTGAGTAATGTCTCTACTTTTTATCTCCTTACTAGTGACAGTCTTACGGTAGTTACTTAAGTAATGTCTCTAATTTTGATTTCCTTGCTAGTGTCAGTCTTACGGTTGTTACTTGAGTAATGTCTCTACTTTTCATCTCCTTGCTAGTGTCAGTCCTACGGTAGTTACTTGAGTAATGTCTTTACTTTTGTTCTCCGTGCTAGTGTCAGTTTTACGGTAGTTACTTGAGTAATGTTTCTACTTTTCATCCCCTTGCTAGTGTCAGTCTTACGGTAGTTACTTGAGTAATGTCTCTACTTTTCATCTCTTTGCTAGAGAGTTTTTAGGTAGTTACTTTAGTAATGTCTCTACTTTTAATCTCCTTGCTAGTGTCAGTCTTACGGTAGTTACTTGAGTAATGTCTCTACTTTTCATTTTCTTTGCTAGTGTCAGTCTTACGGTAGTTACTTGAGTAATGTCTCTACTTTTGATCTCCTTGCTATTATCAGTCTTACGGTAGTTACTTGAGTAATTTATCTACTTTTTATCTCCTTACTAGTGACAGTCTAACGGTAGTTATTTGAGTAATGTCTCTAATTTTGATCTCCTTGCTAGTGTCAGTCTTACGGTTGTTACTTGAGTAATGTCTCTACTTTTCATCTCCTTGCTAGTGTTATTTCTTACAGTAGTTACTTGAGTAATGTCTCTACTTTTCATCTCCTTGCTAGTGTTAGTTTTACGGTAGTTACTTGAGTAATGTCTTCACTTTTCATCTCATTGCTAGTGTCAGTCTTACAATAGTTACTTGAGTAATGTCTTTACTTTTTATCTCATTGCTTGAGTCAAATTTACGGTAGTTACTTTAGTAATGTCTCTGCTTTTTATCTCCTCACTAGTGACAGTCTTACGGTAGTTACTTGAATAATGTCTCTACTTTTGATCTCCATGCTAGTGTCAGTCTTACGGTAGTTACTTAAGTAATGTCTCTACTTTTGATCTCCATGCTAGTGTCAGTCTTACAGAAGTTACTTGAGTAATGTCTCTACTTTTTATCTCCTTAATAGTGACAGTCTTACAGTAGTTACTTGAGTAATATCTCTACTTTTCATCTCCTTGCTAGTGTCAGTCCTACAGTAGTTACTTGAGTAACGTCTTTACTTTTCATCTCCTTGCTAGTGAGTTTTTAGGTAATTACTTGAGTAATGTCTCTACTTTTCATCTCCATGCTAGTGTCAGTCTTACGGTAGTTACTTGAGTAATGTCTCCTTTTTTTATCTCCTTAATAGTTACAGTCTTACAGTAGTTACTTGAGTAATATCTCTACTTTTCATCTCCATGCTAGTGTCAGTCTTACGGTAGTTACTTGAGTAATGTCTCTACTTTTGATCTCCATGCTAGTGTCCGTCTTACGGAAGTTACTTGAGTAATGTCTCTATTTTTCATCTCCTTGCTAGTGTCAGTCTTACGGTAGTTACTTGAGTAATGTCATTACTTCTCATTTTCTTTGCTAGTGTCAATCTTACGGTAGTTACTTGAGTAATGTCTCTACTTTTGATCTCCTTGCTAGTATCAGTCTTACGGTAGTTACTTGATAATGTCTCTTCTTTTTATCTCCGTACTAGTGACAGTCTTACGGTAGTTACTTGAGTAATGTCTCTACTTTTTATCTCCTTACTAGTGACAGTCTTACGGTAGTTACTTGAGTAATGTCTCTAATTTTGATCTCCTTGCTAGTGTCAGTCTTACGGTTGTTACTTGAGTAATGTCTCTACTTTTCATCTCCTTGCTAGTGTCAGTCCTACGGTAGTTACTTGAGTAATGTCTTTACTTTTGATCTCCTTGCTAGTATCAGTCTTACGGTAGTTACTTGAGTAATGTCTCTTCTTTTTATCTCCGTACTAGTGACAGTCTTACGGTAGTTACTTGAGTAATGTCTCTACTTTTTATCTCCTTACTAGTGACAGTCTTACGGTAGTTACTTGAGTAATGTCTCTAATTTTGATCTCCTTGCTAGTGTCAGTCTTACTATTGTTACTTGAGTAATGTCTCAACTTTTCATCTCCTTGCTAGTGTCAGTCCTACAGTAGTTACTTGAGTAATGTCTTTACTTTTGATCTCCGTGCTAGTGTCAGTTTTACGGTAGTTACTTTAGTAATGTTTCTAATTTTCATCCCCTTGCTAGTGTCAGTCTTACGGTAGTTACTTGAGTAATGTCTCTACTTTTCATCTCCTTGCTAGAGAGTTTTTAGGTAATTACTTTAGTAATGTCTCTACTTTTCATCTCTTTGCTAGTGTCAGTCTTACGGTAGTTACTTGAGTAATGTCTCTACTTTTCATTTTCTTTGCTAGTGTCAGTCTTACGGTAGCTACTTGAGTAATGTCTCTACTTTTCATCTCTTTGCTAGTATCAGTCTTACGGTAGTTACTTGAGTAATTTCTCTTTTTTTTATCTCCTTACTAGTGACAGTCTTAAGGTAGTTACTTGAGTAATGTCTCTACTTTTTATCTCCTTACTAGTGACAGTCTTACGGTAGTTACTTGAGTAATGTCTCTAATTTTGATCTCCTTGCTAGTGTCAGTCTTACGGTTGTTACTTGAGTAATGTCTCTACTTTTCATCTCCTTGCTAGTGTTATTCTTACTGTAGTTACCTGAGTAATGTCTCTACTTTTCATCTCCTTGCTAGTGTTAGTTTTACGGTAGTTACTTGAGTAATGTCTCTACTTTTCATCTCATTGCTAGTTTCAGTCTTACGGTAGTTACTTGAGTAATGTCTTTACTTTTGATCTCCATGCTAGTGTCAGTCTTACGGTAGTTACTTGAGTAATGTCTCTACTTTTCGTCTCCTTGCTAGTGTCAGTCTTTAATTAGTTACTTGAGTAATGTCTCTACTTTTTATCTCCTTGCAAGTGTCAGTCTTACGGTAGTTACTTGAGTAATGTCTCTACTTTTTATCTCCTTGCTATTGTCAGTCTTACGGTAGTTACTTGAGTAATGTTTCTACTTTTTATCTCCTTAATAGTGACAGTCTTACAGTAGTTACTTGAGTAATATCTCTACTTTTCATCTCCTTGCTAGTGTCAGTCCTACAGTAGTTACTTGAGTAACGTCTTTACTTTTCATCTCTTTGCTAGTGAGTTTTTAGGTAGTTACTTGAGTAATGTCTCTATTTTTCATCTCCATGCTAGTGTCAGTCTTACGGTAGTTACTTTAGTAATGTCTCTACTATTCATCTCCTTGCTAGTGTCAGTCTTAAATTAGTTTATTGAGTAATGTCTCTACTTTTTATCTCCTTGCTAGTGTCAGTCTTACGGTAGTTACTTGAGTAATGTCTCTACTTTTGATCTCCATGCTAGTGTCAGTCTTACGGAAGTTACTTGAGTAATGTCTCTACTTTTTATCTCCTTAATAGTGACAGTCTTACAGTAGTTACTTGAGTAATATCTCTACTTTTCATCTCCTTGCTAGTGTCAGTCCTAAAGTAGTTACTTTAGTAACGTCTTTACTTTTCATCTCCTTGCTAGTGAGTTTTTAGGTAGTTACTTGAGTAATGTCTCTACTTTTCATCTCCTTGCTAGTGTCAGTCTTACGGTAGTTACTTGAGTAATGTCTCTACTTTTCATCTCCTTGCTAGTGTCAGTCTTACGGTAGTTACTTGAGTAATGTCTCTACTTTTGATCTCCTTGCTAGTATCAGTCTTACGGTATTTACATGAGTAATGTTTCTACTTTTGATCTCCTGGCTAGTGTCAGTCTTACGGTACATACATGAGTAATGTCTCTACTTTTGATTTCCTTTCTAGTGTCAGTCTTACGGTAGTTACTTGAGTAATGTCTCTACTTTTCATCTCCTTGCTAGTGTTAGTCTTACGGTAGTTACTTGAGTAATGTCTCTACTTTCATCTTCTTTAAGTGTCAGTCTACCGGTAGTTACTTGAGTAATGCCTCTACTTTTCATCTCCTTGCTAGTGTCAGTCTTACGGTAGTATTTAAGTAATGTCTCTACTTTTCATCTCTTTGCTAGTGTCGGTCTTACGATAGTTATTTAAGTATTGTCTCTTTTTTTCATATCCTTGCTAGTGTTAGTCTTACGGTAGTTACTTGAGTAATGTCTCTACTTTTAATCTTCTTGCTAGTGTCAGTTCTACGGTAGTTACTTAAGTAAGTTCTCTACTTTTTATCTCCTTGCTAGTGTCAGTCTTACGGTAGTTACTTGAGTAAAGACTTTACTTTTGATCTCCTTGCTAGTGTCAGTCTTACGGTAGTTACTTGAGTAATGTCTCTAATTTTGATCTCTATGCTAGTGTCAGTCTTACGGAAGTTACTTGAGTAATGTCTCTACTTTTTATCTCCTTAATAGTGACAGTCTTACAGTAGTTACTTGAGTAATATCTCTACTTTTCATCTCCTTGCTAGTGTCAGTCTTACAGTAGTTACTAGAGTAACGTCTTTACATTTCATCTCCTTGCTAGTGAGTTTTTAGGTAGTTACTTTAGTAATGTCTCTACTTTTGATCTCCCTGCTAGTATCACTTTTACGGTAGTTACTTGAGTAATGTTTCTACTTTTCATCTCTTTGCTAGTGTCAGTCTTACAGTAGTTACTTAAGTAATGTCTTTACTTTTCAACTCCTTGCTAGTGTCAGTTTTACGGTAGTTACTTGAGTAATGTCTCTACTTTTCATCTCCTTGCTAGAGAGTTTTTAGGTAGTTACTTTAGTAATGTCTCTACTTTTCATCTCCTTGCTAGTGTCAGTCTTACGGTAGTTACTTGAGTAATGTCTCTACTTTTGATCTCCTTGCTAGTATCAGTCTTACGGTAGTTACTTGAGTAACGTCTTTACTTTTCATCTCCTTGCTAGTGAGTTTTTTGGTAATTACTTGAGTAATGTCTCTACTTTTCATCTCCTTGCTAGTGTCAGTCTTACGGTAGTTACTTGAGTAATGTCTCTAATTTTGATCACCTTGCTAGTGTCAGTCTTACGGTTGTTACTTGAGTAATGTCTCTACTTTTCATCTCCTTGCTAGTGTTAGTCTTACGGTAGTTACTTGAGTAATGTCTCTACTTTTAGTCTCATTGCTAGTGTCAGTCATACGGTAGTTACTTGAGAAATGTCTTTACTCTTGATCTCCATGCTAGTGAGGTTTTAGGTAGTTAATTGAGTAATGTCTCTACTTTTTATCTTATTGCTTGTGTCAAATTTACAGTAGTTACTTTAGTAATGTCTCTACTTTTTAACTCCTCACTAGTGACAGTCTTACGGTAGTTACTTGAATATTGTCTCTACTTTTGATCTCCATGCTAGTGTCAGTCTTACGGAAGTTACTTGAGTAATGTCTCTACTTTTTATCTCCTTAATAATGACAGTCTTACAGTAGTTACTTGAGTAATATCTCTACTTTTCATCTCCTTGCTAGTGTCAGTCCTACAGTAGTTACTTGAGTAACGTCTTTACTTTTCATCTCCTTGCTAGTGAGTTTTTAGGTAATTACTTGAGTAATGTCTCTACTTTTCATCTCCTTGCTAGTGTCAGTCTTACGGTAGTTACTTGAGTAATGTCTCTACTTTTCATCTCCTTGCTAGTGTCAGTCTTACGGTAGTTACTTAAGTAATGTCTCTACTTTTGATCTCCTTGCTAGTGTCAGTCTTACAGTAGTTACTTAAGTAATGTCTCTACTTTTGATCTCCTTGCTAGTGTCAGTCTTTCGGTAGTTACTTGAGTAATGTCTCTACTTTTGATCTCGTTGCTAGTGTCAGTCTTACGGTTGTTACTTGAGTAATGTCTCTACTTTTCATCTCCTTGCTAGTGTCAGTCTTACGGTAGTTACTTTAGTAATGTCTCTACTTTTCATCTCCTTGCTAGTATCAGTCTTACGGTAGTTACTTGAGTAATGTCTCTACTTTTCATCTCCTTGCTAGAGAGTTTTTAGGTAGTTACTTTAGTAATGTCTCTACTTTTCATCTCCTTGCTAGTGTCAGTCTTACGGTAGTTACTTGAGTAATTTCATTACTTTTTATTTTCTTTGCTAGTGTCAGTCTTACGGTAGTTACTTGAGTAATGTCTCTAATTTTGATCTCCTTGCTAGTATCAGTCTTACGGTAGTAACTTGAGTAATGTCTCTTCTTTTTATCTCCTTACTAGTGACAGTCTTACGGTAGTTACTTGAGTAATGTCTCTACTTTTTATCTCCTTACTAGTGACAGTCTTACGGTAGTTACTTGAGTAATGTCTCTAATTTTGATCTCCTTGCTAGTGTCAGTCTTACGGTTGTTACTTGAGTAATGTCTCTACTTTTCATCTCCTTGCTAGTGTTAGTCTTACGGTAGTTACTTGAGTAATGTCTCTACTTTTAATCTCCATGCTAGTGTCAGTCTTACGGTTGTTACTTGAGTAATGTCTCTACTTTTCATCTCATTGCTAGTGTCAGTCATACGGTAGTTACTTGAGAAATGTCTTTACTTTTGATCTCCATGCTAGTGAGTTTTTGGTAGTTACTTGAGTAATGTCTCTACTTTTATCTCATTGCTTGTGTCAAATTTACAGTAGTTACTTTAGTAATGTCTCTACTTTTTATCTCCTCACTAGTGACAGTCTTACGGTAGTTACTTAAATATTGTCTCTACTTTTGATCTCCATGCTAGTGTCAGTCTTACGGTAGTTACTTGAGTAATGTCTCTACTTTTCGTCTCTTTGCTAGTGACAGTCTTAAATTAGTTATTTGAGTAATGTCTCTACTTTTAATCTTCTTGCTAGTGTCAGTTCTACGGTAGTTACTTGAGTAATGTCTCTACTTTTCATCTCCTTGCTAGAGAGTTTTTAGGTAGTTACTTTAGTAATGTCTCTACTTTTTATATTTCCTTGCTAGTGTCAGTCTTACGGTAGTTACTTGAGTAATGTCTCTTCTTTTTATCTCCTTACTAGTGACAGTCTTACGGTAGTTACTTGAGTAATGTCTCTACTTTTTATCTCCTTACTAGTGACAGTCTTACGATAGTTACTTGAGTAATGTCTCTAATTTTGATCTTCTTGCTAGTGTCAGTCTTACGGTTGTTACTTGAGTAATGTCTCTACTTTTCATCTCCTTGCTAGTGTTAGTCTTACGGTAGTTACTTGAGTAATGTCTTTACTTTTGATCTCCATGCTAGTGAGTTTTTAGGTAGTTACTTGAGTAATGTCTCTACTTTTTATCTCATTGCTTGTGTCAAATTTACAGTAGTTACTTTAGTAATGTCTCTACTTTTTATCTCCTCACTAGAAACAGTCTTACGGTAGTTACTTAAATAATGTCTCTACTTTTGATCTCCATGCTAGTGTCAGTCTTACGGTAGTTACTTGAGTAATGTCTCTACTTTTCGTCTCCTTGCTAGTGTCAGTCTTAAATTAGTTACTTGAGTAATGTCTCTACTTTTAATCTTCTTGCTAGTGTCAGTTCTACGGTAGTTACTTGAGTATGGTCTCTACTTTTTATCTCCTTGCTAATGTCAGTCTTACGGTAGTTACTTGAGTAATGTCTCTACTTTTGATCTCCTTGCTAGTGTCAGTCTTACGGTAGTTACTTGAGTGATGTCTCTACTTTTGATCTCCATGCTAGTGTCAGTCTTACGGAAGTTACTTGAGTAATGTCTCTACTTTTCATCTCCTTGCTAGTGTCAGTCCTACAGTAGTTACTTGAGTACCGTCTTTACTTTTCATCTCCTTGCTAGTGAGTTTTTAGGTAGTTACTTGAGTAATATCTCTACTTTTCATCTCCTTGCTAGTGTCAGTCTTACGGTAGTTACTTGAGTAATGTCTCTACTTTTCATCTCCTTGCTAGTGTCAGTCTTACGGTAGTAACTTGAGTAATGTCTCTACTTTTGATCTCCTTGCTAGTGTCAGTCTTACGGTAGTTACTTGAGTAATGTCTCTACTTTTGATCTCCTTGCTAGTGTCAGTCTTTCGGTAGTTACTTGAGTAATGTCTCTACTTTTGATCTCGTTGCTAGTGTCAGTCTTACGGTAGTTACTTGAGTAATGTCTCTACTTTTCATCTCCTTGCTAGTGTCAGTCTTACGGTAGTTACTTTAGTAATGTCTCTACTTTTCATCTCCTCACTAGTGACAGACTTACGGTAGTTACTTGAGTAATGTCTCTACTTTTGATCTCCTTGCTAGTGTCAGTCTTACGGTAGTTACTTGAGTAATGTCTCTACTTTTGATCTCCTTGCTAGTATCAGTCTTACGGTAGTTACTTGAGTAATGTTTCTACTTTTGATCTCCTTGCTAATGTCAGTCTTACGGTACAAACTTGAGTAATGTCTCTATTTTTGATTTCCTTTCTAGTGTCAGTCTTACGGTAGTTACTTGAGTAATGTCTCTACTTTTCATCTCCTTGCTAGTGTTAGTCTTACGGTAGTTACTTGAGTAATGTCTCTACTTTCATCTCCTTTTAGTGTCAGTCTACTGGTAGTTACTTGAGTAATGTCTCTATTTTTCCTCTCCTTGCTAGTGTTAGTCTTACGGTAGTTACTTGAGTAATGTCTCTACTTTTCATCTCCTTGCTAGTGTTAGTTTTACGGTAGTTACTTGAGTAATGTTTCTACTTTTCATCTCATTGCTAGTGTCAGTCTTATGGTAGTTACTTGAGAAATGTCTTTACTTTTGATCTCCATGCTAGTGAGTTTTTAGGTAGTTCGTCTTACGGTAGTTACTTGAGTAATGTCTTTATTTTGATCTCCATGCTAGTGAATTTTTAGGTAGTTACTTGAGTAATGTCTCTACTTTTTATCTCATTGCTTGTGTCAAATTTACGGTAGTTACTTTAGTAATGTCTCTACTTTTTATCTCCTCACTAGTGACAGTCTTACGGTAGTTACTTGAGTAATGTCTCTACTTTTTATCTCCTTGCTAGTGTCAGTCTTACGGTAGTTACTTGAGTAATGTCTCTACTTTTGATCTCCATGCTAGTGTCAGTCTTACGGAAGTTACTTGAGTAATGTCTCTACATTTTATCTCCTTAATAGTCACAGTCTTACAGTAGTTACTTGAGTAATATCTCTACTTTTTATCTCCTTGCTAGTGTCAGTCCTACAGTAGTTACTTGAGTAACGTCTTTACTTTTCATCTCCTTGCTAGTGAGTTTTTAGGTAGTTACTTGAGTAATGTCTCTACTTTTCATCTCCTTGCTAGTGTCAGTCTTACAGTAGTTACTTAAGTAATGTCTCTACTTTTCATCTCCTTGCTCATTTCAGTCTTACGGTAGTTACTTGAGTAATGTCTCTACTTTTGATCTCCTTGCTAGTGTCAGTCTTATGGTAGTTACTTGAGTAATGTCTCTACTATTGATCTCCTTGTTAGTGTTAGTCTTTCGGTAGTTACTTGAGTAATTTCTCTACTTTTGATCTCGTTGCTAGTGTCAGTCTTACGGTAGTTACTTTAGTAATGTCTCTACTTTTCATCTCCTCACTAGTGACAGACTTACGGTAGTTACTTGAGTAATATCTCTACTTTTGATCTCCTTGCTAGTGTCAGTCTTACGGTAGGTACTTGAGTAATGTCTCTACTTTTGATCTCCTTGCTAGTATCAGTCTTACGGTAGTTACTTGAGTAATGTTTCTACTTTTGATCTCCTTGCTAGTGTCAGTCTTACGGTACATACTTGAGTAATGTCTCTACTTTTGATTTCCTCTCTAGTGTCAGTCTTACGGTAGTTACTTGAGTAATGTCTCTACTTTTCATCTCCTTGCTAGTGTTAGTCTTACGGTAGTTACTTGAGTAATGTCTCTACTTTCATCTCCTTTTAGTGTCAATCTTACGGTAGTTACTTGAGTAATGTCTCTACTTTTCATCTCCTTGCTAGTGTCAGTCTAACGGTAATATTTGAGTAATGTCTCTACTTTTCATCTCTTTGCTAGTGTCGGTCTTACGATAGTTACTTAAGTATTGTCTCTTCTTTTCATATCCTTGCTAGTGTCAGTCTTACGGTAGTTACTTGAGTTATGTCTCTACTTTTGATCTCATTGCTAGTGTCAGTTCTAAGGTAGTTTCTTGAGTATTGTTTCTACTTTTTGTCTCTTTGCTAGTGTCAGTCTTAAGGTAGTTACTTGAGTAATGTCTCTACTTTTAATCTTCTTGCTAGTGTCAGTTCTACGGTAGTTACTTGAGTAATGTCTCTACTTTTTATCTCCTTGCTAGTGACAGTCTTACGGTAGTTACTTGAGTTTAGACTTTACTTTTGATCACCATGCTAGTGTCAGTCTTACGGAAGTTACTTGAGTAATGTCTCTACTTTTTATCTCCTTAATAGTGACAGTCTTACAGTAGTTACTTGAGTATTATCTCTACTTTTCATTTCCTTGCTAGTGTCAGTCTTACAGTAGTTACTAGAGTAACGTCTTTACTTTTTATCTCCTTGCAATTGAGTTTTTAGGTAGTTACTTTAGTAATGTCTCTACTTTTCATCTCCTTGCTAGTGTCAGTCTTACAGTAGTTACTTGAGTAATGTCTTTACTTTTCATCTTTTCGCTAGAGAGTTTTTAGGTAGTTACTTGAGTAATGTCTTTACTTTTCATCTTTTTGCTAGAGAGTTTTTAGGTAGTTACTTGAGTAATGTCTCTACTTTTCATCTCCTTGCTAGTGTCAGACTTACGGTAGTTACTTGACTAATGTCTCTACTTTTCATCTCCTTGCTAGAGAGTTTTTAGGTAGTTACTTTAGTAATGTCTCTACTTTTCATCTCCTTGCTAGTGTCAGTGTTACGGTAGTTACTTGAGTAATGTCTCTACTTTTCATTTTCTTTGCTAGTGTCTGTCTTACGGTAGTTACTTGAGTAATGTCTCTACTTTTGATTTCCTTGCTAGTATCAGTCTTACGGTAGTTACTTTAAAAATGTCTCTACTTTTCATCTCCTCACTGGTGACAGACTTACGGTAGTTACTTAAGTAATGTCTCTACTTTTGATCTCCTTGCTAGTGTCAGTCTTACGGTAGTTACTTGAGTAATGTCTCTACTTTTGATCTCCTTGCTAGTGTCAGTCTTTTGGTAGTTACTTGAGTAATTTCTCTACTTTTGATCTCGTTGCTAGTGTCAGTCTTACGGTAGTTACTTGAGTAATGTCTCTACTTTTCATCTCCTTGCTAGTGTCAGTCTTACGGTAGTTACTTTAGTAATGTCTCTACTTTTGATCTCCTTGCTAGTGTCAGTCTTACGGTAGGTACTTGAGTAATGTCTCTACTTTTGATCTCCTTGCTAGTATCAGTCTTAGGGTAGTTACTTGAGTAATGTTTCTACTTTTGATCTCCTTGCTAGTGTCAGTCTTACGGTACATACTTGAGTAATGTCTCTACTTTTGATTTCCTTTCTAGTGTCAGTCTTACGGTAGTTACTTGAGTAATGTCTCTACTTTTCATGTCCTTGCTAGTGTTAGTCTTACGGTAGTTACTTGAGTAATGTCTCTACTTTCATCTTCTTTTAGTGTCAATCTTACGGTAGTTACTTGAGTAATGTCTCTTCTTTTCATCTCCTTGCTAGTGCTAGTCTAACGGTAGTATTTGAGTAATGTCTCTACTTTTCATCTCTTTGCTAGTGTCGGTCTTACGATAGTTACTTAAGTATTGTCTCTTCTTTTCATATCCTTGCTAGTGTCAGTCTTACGGTAGTTACTTGAGTTTTGTCTCTACTTTTGATCTCATTGCTAGTGTCAGTTCTAAGGTAGTTTCTTAAGTAATGTTTCTACTTTTCGTCTCCTTGCTAGTGACAGTCTTACGGTAGTTACTTGAGTTTAGACTTTACTTTTGATCACCATGCTAGTGTCAGTCTTACGGAAGTTACTTGAGTAATGTCTCTAATTTTTATGTCCTTACTAGTGACAGTCTTACAGTAGTTACTTGAGTAATATCTCTAATTTTCATTTCCTTGCTAGTGTCAGTCTTACAGTAGTTACTTGAGTAATGTCTTTACTTTTCATCTTTTTGCTAGAGAGTTTTTAGGTAGTTACTTGAGTAATGTCTTTACTTTTCATCTTTTTGCTAGAGAGTTTTTAGGTAGTTACTTGAGTAATGTCTCTACTTTTCATCTCCTTGCTAGTGTCAGTCTTACGGTAGTTACTTGAGTAATGTCTCTACTTTTCATCTCCTTGCTAGAGAGTTTTTAGGTAGTTACTTGAGTAATGTCTCTACTTTTGATTTCCTTGCTAGTATCAGTCTTACGGTAGTACTTGAGTAATGTCTCTACTTTTCATCTCCTTGCTAGTGTCAGTCTTACGGTAGTTACTTTAGTAATGTCTCTACTTTTGATCTCCTCACTAGTGACAGACTTACGGTAGTTACTTAAGTAATGTCTCTACTTTTTATCTCCTTGCTAGTGTCAGTCTTACGGTAGTTACTTGAGTAATGTCTCTACTTTTGATCTCCTTGCTAGTGTCAGTCTTACGGTACATACTTGAGTAATGTCTCTACTTTTGATTTCCTTTCTAGTGTCAGTCTTACGGTAGTTACTTGAGTAATGTCTCTACTTTTCATCTCCTTGCTAGAGAGTTTTTAGGTAGTTACTTTAGTAATGTCACTACTTTTCATCTCCTCGCTAGTGTCAGTCTTACGGTAGTTACTTGAGTAATGTCTCTACTTTTGATCTCCTTGCTAGTATCAGTCTTACGGTAGTTACTTGAGTAATGTTTCTACTTTTGATCTCCTTGCTAGTGTCAGTCTTACGGTACATACTTGAGTAATGTCTTTACTTTTCTTTTCTTTTCTAGTGTCAGACTTACGGTAGTTACTTGAGTAATGTCTCTACTTTTCATCTCCTTGCTAGTGTTAGTCTTACGGTAGTTACTTGAGTAATGTCTCTACTTTTCATCTCCTTGCTAGTGTCAGTCTAAAGGTAGTATTTGAGTAATGTATCTACTTTTCATCTCTTTGCTAGTGTCGGTCTTACGATAGTTACTTAAGTAATGTCTCTACTTTTGATCTCATTGCTAGTGTCAGTTCTAAGGTAGTTTCTTGAGTAATGTCTCTACTTTTCGTCTCCTTGCTAGTGTCAGTCTTAAGGTAGTTACTTGAGTAATGTCTCTACTTTTAATCTTCTTGCTAGTGTCAGTTCTACGGTAGTTACTTGAGTAATGTCTCTACTTTTTATCTCCTTGCTAGTGTCAGTCTTACGGTAGTTACTTGAGTAAAGACTTTACTTTTGATCTCCTTGCTAGTGTTAGTCTTACGGTAGTTACTTGAGTAATGTCTCTACTTTTGATCTCCATGCTAGTGTCAGTCTTACGGAAGTTACTTGAGTAATGTCTCTACTTTTTATCTCCTTAATAGTGACAGTCTTACAGTAGTTACTCGAGTAATATCTCTACTTTTCATTTCCTTGCTAGTGTCAGTCTTACAGTAGTTACTAGAGTAACGTCTTTACTTTTCATCTCCTTGCTAGTGAGTTTTTAGGTAGTTACTTTAGTAATATCTCTACTTTTCATATCCTTGCTAGTGTCAGTCCTACGGTAGTTACTTGAGTAATGTCTTTACTTTTGATCTCCGTGCTATTGTCAGTTTTACGGTAGTTACTTGAGTAATGTTTCTACTTTTCATCTCTTTGCTAGTGTCAGTCTTACAGTAGTTACTTGAGTAATGTCTTTACTTTTCATCTTTTTGCTAGAGAGTTTTTAGGTAGTTACTTGAGTAATGTCTCTACTTTTCATCTCCTTGCTAGTGTCAGTCTTACGGTAGTTACTTGAGTAATGTCTCTACTTTTCATCTCCTTGCTAGTGTCAGTCTTACGGTAGTAACTTGAGTAATGTCTCTACTTTTCATCTCCTTGCTAGAGAGTTTTTAGGTAGTTACTTGAGTAATGTCTCTACTTTTCATCTCCTTGCTAGTGTCAGTCTTACGGTAGTTACTTTAGTAATGTCTCTACTTTTCATCTCCTTGCTAGTGTCAGTCTTACGGTAGTTACTTGAGTAATGTCTCTACTTTTCATTTTCTTTGCTAGTGTCAATCTTACGGTAGTTACTTGAGTAATGTCTCTACTTTTGATTTCCTTGCTAGTATCAGTCTTACGGTAGTACTTGAGTAATGTCTCTACTTTTCATCTCCTTGCTAGTGTCAGTCTTACGGTAGTTACTTTAGTACTGTCTCTACTTTTCATCTCCTCACTAGTGACAGACTTACGGTAGTTACTTAAGTAATGTCTCTACTTTTAATCTCCTTGCTAGTGTCAGTCTTACGGTAGTTACTTGAGTAATGTCTCTACTTTTGATCTCCTTGCTAGTATCAGTCTTACGGTAGTTACTTGAGTAATGATTCTACTTTTGATCTCCTTGCTAGTGTCAGTCTTACGGTACATACTTGAGTAATGTCTCTACTTTTGATTTCCTTTCTAGTGTCAGTCTAACGGTAGTATTTGAGTAATGTCTCTACTTTTCATCTCCTTGCTAGTGTTAGTCTTATGGTAGTTACTTGAGTAATGTCTCTACTTTCATCTCCTTTTAGTGTCAGTCTTACGGTAGTTACTTGAGTAATGTCTCTACTTTTCATCTCCTTGCTAGTGTCAGTCTAACGGTAGTATTTGAGTAATGTCTCTACTTTTCATCTCCTTGCTAGTGTTAGTCTTACGGTAGTTACTTGAGTAATGTCTCTACTTTCATCTCCTTTTAGTGTCAGTCTTTCGGTAGTTACTTGAGTAATGTCTCTACTTTTCATCTCCTTGCTAGTGTCAGTATAACGGTAGTATTTGAGTAATGTCTCTACTTTTTATCTCTTTGCTAGTGTCGGTCTTACGATAGTTACTTAAGTATTGTCTCTTCTTTTCATATCCTTGCTAGTGTCATTTTTACGGTAGTTACTTGAGTAATGTCTCTACTTTTGATCTTATTGCTAGTGTCAGTTCTAAGGTAGTTTCTTGAGTAATGTCTCTACTTTTCGTCTCCTTGCTGGTGTCAGTCTTAAGGTAGTTACTTGAGTAATGTCTCTACTTTTAATCTTCTTGCTAGTGTCAGTTCTACGGTAGTTACTTGAGTAATGTCTCTACTTTTTATCTCCTCGCTAGTGTCAGTCTTACGGTAGTTACTTGAGTAAAGACTTTACTTTTGATCTCCTTGCTAGTGTCAGTCTTACGGTAGTTACTTGAAAAATGTCTCTACTTTTGATCTCCATGCTAGTGTCAGTCTTACGGAAGTTACTTGAGTAATGTCTCTACTTTTTATCTCCTTAATAGTGACAGCCTTACAGTAGTTACTCGAGTAATATCTCTACTTTTTATCTCCTTGCTAGTGTCAGTCTTACGGTAGTTACTTGAGTAATGTCTCTACTTTTCATCTCCTTGCTAGTGTCAGTCTAACGGTAGTATTTGAGTAATGTCTCTACTTTTCATCTCTTTGCTAGTGTCGGTCTTACGATAGTTACTTAAGTATTGTCTCTTCTTTTCATATCCTTGCTAGTTTCAGTCTTACGGTAGTTACATGAGTAATGTCTCTACTTTTGATCTCATTGCTAGTGTCAGTTCTAAGGTAGTTTCTTGTGTAATGTCTCTACTTTTCGTCTCCTTGCTAGTGTCAGTCTTAAGGTAGTTACTTGAGTAATGTCTCTACTTTTGATCTTATTGCTAGTGTCAGTTCTAAGGTAGTTTCTTGAGTAATGTCTCTACTTTTCGTCTCCTTGCTGGTGTCAGTCTTAAGGTAGTTACTTGAAAAATGTCTCTACTTTTCATCTCCTTGCTAGTGTTAGTCTTATGGTAGTTACTTGAGTAATGTCTCTACTTTCATCTCCTTTTAGTGTCAGTCTTACGGTAGTTACTTGAGTAATGTCTCTACTTTTCATCTCCTTGCTAGTGTCAGTCTAACGGTAGTATTTGAGTAATGTCTCTACTTTTCATCTCCTTGCTAGTGTCAGTCCTACGGTAGTTACTTGAGTAATGTCTTTACTTTTGATCTCCGTGCTATTGTCAGTTTTACGGTAGTTACTTGAGTAATGTTTCTACTTTTCATCTCTTTGCTAGTGTCAGTCTTACAGTAGTTACTTGAGTAATGTCTTTACTTTTCATCTTTTTGCTAGAGAGTTTTTAGGTAGTTACTTGAGTAATGTCTCTACTTTTCATCTCCTTGCTAGTGTCAGTCTTACGGTAGTTACTTGAGTAATGTCTCTACTTTTCATCTCCTTGCTAGTGTCAGTCTTACGGTAGTAACTTGAGTAATGTCTCTACTTTTCATCTCCTTGCTAGAGAGTTTTTAGGTAGTTACTTGAGTAATGTCTCTACTTTTCATCTCCTTGCTAGTGTCAGTCTTACGGTAGTTACTTTAGTAATGTCTCTACTTTTCATCTCCTTGCTAGTGTCAGTCTTACGGTAGTTACTTGAGTAATGTCTCTACTTTTCATTTTCTTTGCTAGTGTCAATCTTACGGTAGTTACTTGAGTAATGTCTCTACTTTTGATTTCCTTGCTAGTATCAGTCTTACGGTAGTACTTGAGTAATGTCTCTACTTTTCATCTCCTTGCTAGTGTCAGTCTTACGGTAGTTACTTTAGTACTGTCTCTACTTTTCATCTCCTCACTAGTGACAGACTTACGGTAGTTACTTAAGTAATGTCTCTACTTTTAATCTCCTTGCTAGTGTCAGTCTTACGGTAGTTACTTGAGTAATGTCTCTACTTTTGATCTCCTTGCTAGTATCAGTCTTACGGTAGTTACTTGAGTAATGATTCTACTTTTGATCTCCTTGCTAGTGTCAGTCTTACGGTACATACTTGAGTAATGTCTCTACTTTTGATTTCCTTTCTAGTGTCAGTCTAACGGTAGTATTTGAGTAATGTCTCTACTTTTCATCTCCTTGCTAGTGTTAGTCTTATGGTAGTTACTTGAGTAATGTCTCTACTTTCATCTCCTTTTAGTGTCAGTCTTACGGTAGTTACTTGAGTAATGTCTCTACTTTTCATCTCCTTGCTAGTGTCAGTCTAACGGTAGTATTTGAGTAATGTCTCTACTTTTCATCTCCTTGCTAGTGTTAGTCTTACGGTAGTTACTTGAGTAATGTCTCTACTTTCATCTCCTTTTAGTGTCAGTCTTTCGGTAGTTACTTGAGTAATGTCTCTACTTTTCATCTCCTTGCTAGTGTCAGTATAACGGTAGTATTTGAGTAATGTCTCTACTTTTTATCTCTTTGCTAGTGTCGGTCTTACGATAGTTACTTAAGTATTGTCTCTTCTTTTCATATCCTTGCTAGTGTCATTTTTACGGTAGTTACTTGAGTAATGTCTCTACTTTTGATCTTATTGCTAGTGTCAGTTCTAAGGTAGTTTCTTGAGTAATGTCTCTACTTTTCGTCTCCTTGCTGGTGTCAGTCTTAAGGTAGTTACTTGAGTAATGTCTCTACTTTTAATCTTCTTGCTAGTGTCAGTTCTACGGTAGTTACTTGAGTAATGTCTCTACTTTTTATCTCCTCGCTAGTGTCAGTCTTACGGTAGTTACTTGAGTAAAGACTTTACTTTTGATCTCCTTGCTAGTGTCAGTCTTACGGTAGTTACTTGAAAAATGTCTCTACTTTTGATCTCCATGCTAGTGTCAGTCTTACGGAAGTTACTTGAGTAATGTCTCTACTTTTTATCTCCTTAATAGTGACAGCCTTACAGTAGTTACTCGAGTAATATCTCTACTTTTTATCTCCTTGCTAGTGTCAGTCTTACGGTAGTTACTTGAGTAATGTCTCTACTTTTCATCTCCTTGCTAGTGTCAGTCTAACGGTAGTATTTGAGTAATGTCTCTACTTTTCATCTCTTTGCTAGTGTCGGTCTTACGATAGTTACTTAAGTATTGTCTCTTCTTTTCATATCCTTGCTAGTTTCAGTCTTACGGTAGTTACATGAGTAATGTCTCTACTTTTGATCTCATTGCTAGTGTCAGTTCTAAGGTAGTTTCTTGTGTAATGTCTCTACTTTTCGTCTCCTTGCTAGTGTCAGTCTTAAGGTAGTTACTTGAGTAATGTCTCTACTTTTGATCTTATTGCTAGTGTCAGTTCTAAGGTAGTTTCTTGAGTAATGTCTCTACTTTTCGTCTCCTTGCTGGTGTCAGTCTTAAGGTAGTTACTTGAAAAATGTCTCTACTTTTCATCTCCTTGCTAGTGTTAGTCTTATGGTAGTTACTTGAGTAATGTCTCTACTTTCATCTCCTTTTAGTGTCAGTCTTACGGTAGTTACTTGAGTAATGTCTCTACTTTTCATCTCCTTGCTAGTGTCAGTCTAACGGTAGTATTTGAGTAATGTCTCTACTTTTCATCTCCTTGCTAGTGTTAGTCTTACGGTAGTTACTTGAGTAATGTCTCTACTTTCATCTCCTTTTAGTGTCAGTCTTTCGGTAGTTACTTGAGTAATGTCTCTACTTTTCATCTCCTTGCTAGTGTCAGTATAACGGTAGTATTTGAGTAATGTCTCTACTTTTTATCTCTTTGCTAGTGTCGGTCTTACGATAGTTACTTAAGTATTGTCTCTTCTTTTCATATCCTTGCTAGTGTCATTTTTACGGTAGTTACTTGAGTAATGTCTCTACTTTTGATCTTATTGCTAGTGTCAGTTCTAAGGTAGTTTCTTGAGTAATGTCTCTACTTTTCGTCTCCTTGCTGGTGTCAGTCTTAAGGTAGTTACTTGAGTAATGTCTCTACTTTTAATCTTCTTGCTAGTGTCAGTTCTACGGTAGTTACTTGAGTAATGTCTCTACTTTTTATCTCCTCGCTAGTGTCAGTCTTACGGTAGTTACTTGAGTAAAGACTTTACTTTTGATCTCCTTGCTAGTGTCAGTCTTACGGTAGTTACTTGAAAAATGTCTCTACTTTTGATCTCCATGCTAGTGTCAGTCTTACGGAAGTTACTTGAGTAATGTCTCTACTTTTTATCTCCTTAATAGTGACAGCCTTACAGTAGTTACTCGAGTAATATCTCTACTTTTTATCTCCTTGCTAGTGTCAGTCTTACGGTAGTTACTTGAGTAATGTCTCTACTTTTCATCTCCTTGCTAGTGTCAGTCTAACGGTAGTATTTGAGTAATGTCTCTACTTTTCATCTCTTTGCTAGTGTCGGTCTTACGATAGTTACTTAAGTATTGTCTCTTCTTTTCATATCCTTGCTAGTTTCAGTCTTACGGTAGTTACATGAGTAATGTCTCTACTTTTGATCTCATTGCTAGTGTCAGTTCTAAGGTAGTTTCTTGTGTAATGTCTCTACTTTTCGTCTCCTTGCTAGTGTCAGTCTTAAGGTAGTTACTTGAGTAATGTCTCTACTTTTGATCTTATTGCTAGTGTCAGTTCTAAGGTAGTTTCTTGAGTAATGTCTCTACTTTTCGTCTCCTTGCTGGTGTCAGTCTTAAGGTAGTTACTTGAGTAATGTCTCTACTTTTAATCTTCTTGCTAGTGTCAGTTCTACGGTAGTTACTTGAGTAATGTCTCTACTTTTTATCTCCTTGCTAGTGTCAGTCTTACGGTAGTTACTTGAGTAAAGGCTTTACTTTTGATCTCCTTGCTAGTGTCAGTCTTACGGTAGTTACTTGAAAAATGTCTCTACTTTTGATCTCCATGCTAGTGTCAGTCTTACGGAAGTTACTTGAGTAATGTCTCTACTTTTTATCTCCTTAATAGTGACAGCCTTACAGTAGTTACTCGAGTAATATCTCTACTTTTTATCTCCTTGCTAGTGTCAGTCTTGCGGTAGTTACTTGAGTAAAGACTTTACTTTTGATCTCCTTTCTAGAGTCAGTCTTACGGTAGTTACTTGATTAATGCCTTTACTTTTGATCTCCATGCTATTGTCAGTCTTACGGAAGTTACTTGAGTAATGTCTCTACTTTTTATCTCCTTAATAGTGACAGTCTTACAAAAGTAATCTGAGTAATATCTCTACTTTTCATCTCCTTGCTAGTGTCAGTCCTACAGTAGTTACTTGAGTAACGTCTTTACTTTTCATCTCCTTGCTAGTGAGTTTTTAGGTAGTTACTTGAGTAATGTCTCTACTTTTCATCTCCTTGCTAGTGTCAGTCTTACGGTAGTTACTTAAGTAATGTCTCTACTTTTCATCTCCTTGCTCATTTCAGTCTTACGGTAGTTACTTGAGTAATGTCTCTACTTTTGATCTCCTTGCTAGTGTCAGTCTTACGGTAGTTACTTGAGTAATGTCTCTACTTTTGATCTCCTTGTTAGTGTCAGTCTTTCGGTAGTTACTTGAGTAATGTCTCTACTTTTGATCTCTTTGCTAGTGTCAGTCTTACGGTAGTTATATGAGTAATGTCTCTACTTTTCATCTCCTTGCTAGTGTCAGTCTTACGGTAGTTACTTTAGTAATGTCTCTACTTTTCATCTCCTCACTAGTGACAGACTTACGGTAGTTACTTGAGTAATGTCTCTACTTTTGATCTCCTTCCTAGTGTCAGTCTTACGGTAGGTACTTGAGTAATGTCTCTACTTTTGATCTCCTTGCTAGTATCAGTCTTACGGTAGTTACTTGAGTAATGTTTCTACTTTTGATCTCCTTGCTAGTGTCAGTCTTACGGTACAAACTTGAGTAATGTCTCTACTTTTGATTTCCTTTCTAGTGTCAGTCTTACGGTAGTTACTTGAGTAATGTCTCTACTTTTCATCTCCTTGCTAGTGTTAGTCTTATGGTAGTTACTTGAGTAATGTCTCTACTTTCATCTCCTTTAAGTGTCAGTCTTACGGTAGTTACTTGAGTAATGTCTCTATTTTTCATCTCCTTGCTAGTGTCAGTCTAACGGTAGTATTTGAGTAATGTCTCTACTTTTCATCTTTTTGCTAGTGTCGGTCTTACGATAGTTACTTAAGTATTGTCTCTTCTTTTCATATCCTTGCTAGTGTCAGTCTTACGGTAGTTTCTTGAGTAATGTCTCTACTTTTCGTTTCCTTGCTGGTGTCAGTCTTAAGGTAGCTACTTGAGTAATGTCTCTACTTTTAATCTTCTTGCTAGTGTCAGTTCTACGGTAGTTACTTGAGTAATGTCTCTACTTTTTATCTCCTTGCTAGTGTCAGTCTTACGGTAGTTACTTAAGTAAACACTTTACTTTTGATCTCCTTGCTAGTGTCAGTCTTACGGTAGTTACTTGAGTAATGTCTCTACTTTTGATCTCCATGCTAGTGTCAGTCTTACGATAGTTACTTGAGTAAAGACTTTACTTTTGATCTCCTTTCTAGTGTCAGTCTTACGGTAGTTACTTGAGTAATGCCTCTACTTTTGATCTCCATGCTAGTGTCAGTCTTACGGAAGTTACTTGAGTAATGTCTCTACTTTTTATCTCCTTAATAGTGACAGTCTTACAGTAGTTACTTGAGTAATATCTCTACTTTTCATCTCCTTGCTAGTGTCAGTCCTACAGTAGTTACTTGAGTAACGTCTTTACTTTTCATCTCCTTGCTAGTGAGTTTTTAGGTAGTTACTTGAGTAATGTCTCTACTTTTCATCTCCTTGCTAGTGTCAGTCTTACGGTAGGTACTTGAGTAATGTCTCTACTTTTCATCTCCTCGCTAGTGTCAGTCTTACGGTAGTTACTTGAGTAATGTCTCTACTTTTGATCTCCTTGCTAGTATCAGTCTTACGGTAGTTACTTGAGTAATGTTTCTACTTTTGATCTCCTTGCTAGTGTCAGTCTTACGGTACATACTTGAGTAATGTCTTTACTTTTCTTTTCTTTTCTAGTGTCAGACTTACGGTAGTTACTTGAGTAATGTCTCTACTTTTCATCTTCTTGCTAGTGTTAGTCTTACGGTAGTTACTTGAGTAATGTCTCTACTTTTCATCTCCTTGCTAGTGTCAGTCTAAAGGTAGTATTTGAGTAATGTATCTACTTTTCATCTCTTTGCTAGTGTCGGTCTTACGATAGTTACTTAAGTAATGTCTCTACTTTTGATCTCATTGCTAGTGTCAGTTCTAAGGTAGTTTCTTGAGTAATGTCTCTACTTTTCGTCTCCTTGCTAGTGTCAGTCTTAAGGTAGTTACTTGAGTAATGTCTCTACTTTTAATCTTCTTGCTAGTGTCAGTTCTACGGTAGTTACTTGAGTAATGTCTCTACTTTTTATCTCCTTGCTAGTGTCAGTCTTACGGTAGTTACTTGAGTAAAGACTTTACTTTTGATCTCCTTGCTAGTGTTAGTCTTACGGTAGTTACTTGAGTAATGTCTCTACTTTTGATCTCCATGCTAGTGTCAGTCTTACGGAAGTTACTTGAGTAATGTCTCTACTTTTTATCTCCTTAATAGTGACAGTCTTACAGTAGTTACTCGAGTAATATCTCTACTTTTCATTTCCTTGCTAGTGTCAGTCTTACAGTAGTTACTAGAGTAACGTCTTTACTTTTCATCTCCTTGCTAGTGAGTTTTTAGGTAGTTACTTTAGTAATATCTCTACTTTTCATATCCTTGCTAGTGTCAGTCCTACGGTAGTTACTTGAGTAATGTCTTTACTTTTGATCTCCGTGCTATTGTCAGTTTTACGGTAGTTACTTGAGTAATGTTTCTACTTTTCATCTCTTTGCTAGTGTCAGTCTTACAGTAGTTACTTGAGTAATGTCTTTACTTTTCATCTTTTTGCTAGAGAGTTTTTAGGTAGTTACTTGAGTAATGTCTCTACTTTTCATCTCCTTGCTAGTGTCAGTCTTACGGTAGTTACTTGAGTAATGTCTCTACTTTTCATCTCCTTGCTAGTGTCAGTCTTACGGTAGTAACTTGAGTAATGTCTCTACTTTTCATCTCCTTGCTAGAGAGTTTTTAGGTAGTTACTTGAGTAATGTCTCTACTTTTCATCTCCTTGCTAGTGTCAGTCTTACGGTAGTTACTTTAGTAATGTCTCTACTTTTCATCTCCTTGCTAGTGTCAGTCTTACGGTAGTTACTTGAGTAATGTCTCTACTTTTCATTTTCTTTGCTAGTGTCAATCTTACGGTAGTTACTTGAGTAATGTCTCTACTTTTGATTTCCTTGCTAGTATCAGTCTTACGGTAGTACTTGAGTAATGTCTCTACTTTTCATCTCCTTGCTAGTGTCAGTTTTACGGTAGTTACTTTAGTACTGTCTCTACTTTTCATCTCCTCACTAGTGACAGACTTACTGTAGTTACTTAAGTAATGTCTCTACTTTTAATCTCCTTGCTAGTGTCAGTCTTACGGTAGTTACTTGAGTAATGTCTCTACTTTTGATCTCCTTGCTAGTATCAGTCTTACGGTAGTTACTTGAGTAATGATTCTACTTTTGATCTCCTTGCTAGTGTCAGTCTTACGGTACATACTTGAGTAATGTCTCTACTTTTGATTTCCTTTCTAGTGTCAGTCTAACGGTAGTATTTGAGTAATGTCTCTACTTTTCATCTCCTTGCTAGTGTTAGTCTTATGGTAGTTACTTGAGTAATGTCTCTACTTTCATCTCCTTTTAGTGTCAGTCTTACGGTAGTTACTTGAGTAATGTCTCTACTTTTCATCTCCTTGCTAGTGTCAGTCTAACGGTAGTATTTGAGTAATGTCTCTACTTTTCATCTCCTTGCTAGTGTTAGTCTTACGGTAGTTACTTGAGTAATGTCTCTACTTTCATCTCCTTTTAGTGTCAGTCTTACGGTAGTTACTTGAGTAATGTCTCTACTTTTCATCTCCTTGCTAGTGTCAGTATAACGGTAGTATTTGAGTAATGTCTCTACTTTTTATCTCTTTGCTAGTGTCGGTCTTACGATAGTTACTTAAGTATTGTCTCTTCTTTTCATATCCTTGCTAGTGTCATTTTTACGGTAGTTACTTGAGTAATGTCTCTACTTTTGATCTTATTGCTAGTGTCAGTTCTAAGGTAGTTTCTTGAGTAATGTCTCTACTTTTCGTCTCCTTGCTGGTGTCAGTCTTAAGGTAGTTACTTGAGTAATGTCTCTACTTTTAATCTTCTTGCTAGTGTCAGTTCTACGGTAGTTACTTGAGTAATGTCTCTACTTTTTATCTCCTCGCTAGTGTCAGTCTTACGGTAGTTACTTGAGTAAAGACTTTACTTTTGATCTCCTTGCTAGTGTCAGTCTTACGGTAGTTACTTGAAAAATGTCTCTACTTTTGATCTCCATGCTAGTGTCAGTCTTACGGAAGTTACTTGAGTAATGTCTCTACTTTTTATCTCCTTAATAGTGACAGCCTTACAGTAGTTACTCGAGTAATATCTCTACTTTTTATCTCCTTGCTAGTGTCAGTCTTACGGTAGTTACTTGAGTAATGTCTCTACTTTTCATCTCCTTGCTAGTGTCAGTCTAACGGTAGTATTTGAGTAATGTCTCTACTTTTCATCTCTTTGCTAGTGTCGGTCTTACGATAGTTACTTAAGTATTGTCTCTTCTTTTCATATCCTTGCTAGTTTCAGTCTTACGGTAGTTACATGAGTAATGTCTCTACTTTTGATCTCATTGCTAGTGTCAGTTCTAAGGTAGTTTCTTGTGTAATGTCTCTACTTTTCGTCTCCTTGCTAGTGTCAGTCTTAAGGTAGTTACTTGAGTAATGTCTCTACTTTTGATCTTATTGCTAGTGTCAGTTCTAAGGTAGTTTCTTGAGTAATGTCTCTACTTTTCGTCTCCTTGCTGGTGTCAGTCTTAAGGTAGTTACTTGAGTAATGTCTCTACTTTTAATCTTCTTGCTAGTGTCAGTTCTACGGTAGTTACTTGAGTAATGTCTCTACTTTTTATCTCCTTGCTAGTGTCAGTCTTACGGTAGTTACTTGAGTAAAGGCTTTACTTTTGATCTCCTTGCTAGTGTCAGTCTTACGGTAGTTACTTGAAAAATGTCTCTACTTTTGATCTCCATGCTAGTGTCAGTCTTACGGAAGTTACTTGAGTAATGTCTCTACTTTTTATCTCCTTAATAGTGACAGCCTTACAGTAGTTACTCGAGTAATATCTCTACTTTTTATCTCCTTGCTAGTGTCAGTCTTGCGGTAGTTACTTGAGTAAAGACTTTACTTTTGATCTCCTTTCTAGAGTCAGTCTTACGGTAGTTACTTGATTAATGCCTCTACTTTTGATCTCCATGCTATTGTCAGTCTTACGGAAGTTACTTGAGTAATGTCTCTACTTTTTATCTCCTTAATAGTGACAGTCTTACAAAAGTAATCTGAGTAATATCTCTACTTTTCATCTCCTTGCTAGTGTCAGTCCTACAGTAGTTACTTGAGTAACGTCTTTACTTTTCATCTCCTTGCTAGTGAGTTTTTAGGTAGTTACTTGAGTAATGTCTCTACTTTTCATCTCCTTGCTAGTGTCAGTCTTACGGTAGTTACTTAAGTAATGTCTCTACTTTTCATCTCCTTGCTCATTTCAGTCTTACGGTAGTTACTTGAGTAATGTCTCTACTTTTGATCTCCTTGCTAGTGTCAGTCTTACGGTAGTTACTTGAGTAATGTCTCTACTTTTGATCTCCTTGTTAGTGTCAGTCTTTCGGTAGTTACTTGAGTAATGTCTCTACTTTTGATCTCGTTGCTAGTGTCAGTCTTACGGTAGTTATATGAGTAATGTCTCTACTTTTCATCTCCTTGCTAGTGTCAGTCTTACGGTAGTTACTTTAGTAATGTCTCTACTTTTCATCTCCTCACTAGTGACAGACTTACGGTAGTTACTTGAGTAATGTCTCTACTTTTGATCTCCTTGCTAGTGTCAGTCTTACGGTAGGTACTTGAGTAATGTCTCTACTTTTGATCTCCTTGCTAGTATCAGTCTTACGGTAGTTACTTGAGTAATGTTTCTACTTTTGATCTCCTTGCTAGTGTCAGTCTTACGGTACAAACTTGAGTAATGTCTCTACTTTTGATTTCCTTTCTAGTGTCAGTCTTACGGTAGTTACTTGAGTAATGTCTCTACTTTTCATCTCCTTGCTAGTGTTAGTCTTATGGTAGTTACTTGAGTAATGTCTCTATTTTTCATCTCCTTGCTAGTGTCAGTCTAACGGTAGTATTTGAGTAATGTCTCTACTTTTCATCTTTTTGCTAGTGTCGGTCTTACGATAGTTACTTAAGTATTGTCTCTTCTTTTCATATCCTTGCTAGTGTCAGTCTTACGGTAGTTTCTTGAGTAATGTCTCTACTTTTCGTTTCCTTGCTGGTGTCAGTCTTAAGGTAGCTACTTGAGTAATGTCTCTACTTTTAATCTTCTTGCTAGTGTCAGTTCTACGGTAGTTACTTGAGTAATGTCTCTACTTTTTATCTCCTTGCAAGTGTCAGTCTTACGGTAGTTACTTAAGTAAACACTTTCTTTTTGTTCTCCTTGCTAGTGTCAGTCTTACGGTAGTTACTTGAGTAATGTCTCTACTTTTGATCTCCATGCTAGTGTCAGTCTTACGATAGTTACTTGAGTAAAGACTTTACTTTTGATCTCCTTTCTAGTGTCAGTCTTACGGTAGTTACTTGAGTAATGCCTCTACTTTTGATCTCCATGCTAGTGTCAGTCTTACGGAAGTTACTTGAGTAATGTCTCTACTTTTTATCTCCTTAATAGTGACAGTCTTACAGTAGTTACTTGAGTAATATCTCTACTTTTCATCTCCTTGCTAGTGTCAGTCCTACAGTAGTTACTTGAGTAACGTCTTTACTTTTCATCTCCTTGCTAGTGAGTTTTTAGGTAGTTACTTGAGTAATGTCTCTACTTTTCATCTCCTTGCTAGTGTCAGTCTTACGGTAGGTACTTGAGTAATGTCTCTACTTTTGATCTCCTTGCTAGTATCAGTCTTACGGTAGTTACTTAAGTAATGTTTCTACTTTTGATCTCCTTGCTAGTGTCAGTCTTACGGTACATACTTGAGTAATGTCTCTACTTTTGATTTCCTTTCTAGTGTCAGTCTTACGGTAGTTACTTGAGTAATGTCTCTACTTTTCATCTCCTTGCTAGTGGCAGTCTTACGGTAGTTACTTGAGTAATGTCTCTACTTTTGATCTCCTTGTTAGTGTCAGTCTTTCGGTAGTTACTTGAGTAATGTCTCTACTTTTGATCTCGTTGCTAGTGTCAGTCTTACGGTAGTTACTTGAGTAATGTCTCTACTTTTCATCTCCTTGCTAGTGTCAGTCTTACGGTAGTTACTTTAGTAATGTCTCCACTTTTTATCTCCTCACTAGTGACAGACTTACAGTAACTACTTGAGTAATGTCTCTACTTTTGATCTCCTTGCTAGTGTCAGTCTTACGGTAGGTACTTGAGTAATGTCTCTACTTTTGATTACCTTGCTAGTATCAGTCTTACGGTAGTTACTTGAGTAATGTTTCTACTTTTGATCTCCTTGCTAGTGTCAGTCTTACGGTACATACTTGAGTAATGTCTCTACTTTTGATTTCCTTTCTAGTGTCAGTCTTACGATAATTACTTGAGCAATGTCTTTACTTTTCATCTCTTTGCTAGTGTTAGTCTTACGGTAGTTACTTAAGTAATGTCTCTACTTTCATCTCCTTTTAGTGTCAGTCTTACATTAGTTACTTGAGTAATGTCTCTACTTTTCATCTCCTTGCTAGTGTCAGTCTAACGGTAGTATTTGAGTAATGTCTCTACTTTTCATCTCTTTGCTAGTGTCGGTCTTACGATAGTTACTTAAGTACTGTCTCTTCTTTTCATATCCTTGCTAGTGTCAGTCTTACGGTAGTTACTTGAGTTATGTCTCTACTTTTGATCTCATTGCTAGTGTCAGTACTAAGGTAGTTTCTTGAGTAATGTCTCTACTGTTCGTCTCCTTGCTAGTGTCAGTCTTAAGGTAGTTACTTGAGTAATGTCTCTACTTTTAATCTTCTTGCTAGTGTCAGTTCTACGGTAGTTACTTGAGTAATGTCTCTACATTTGATCTCATTGCTAGTGTCAGTTCTAAGGTAGTTTCTTGAGTAATGTCTCTACTTTTCGTTTCCTTGCTAGTGTCAGTCTTAAGGTAGTTACTTGAGTAATGTCTCTACTTTTAATCTTCTTGCTAGTGTCAGTTCTACGGTAGTTACTTGAGTAATGTCTCTACTTTTTATCTCCTTGCTAGTGACAGTCTTAAAGTAGTTACTTGAGTAATATCTCTACTTTTCATTTCCTTGCTAGTGTCAGTCTTACAGTAGTTACTAAAGTAACGTCTTTATTTTTCATCTCCTTGCTAGTGAGTTTTTAGGTAGTTACTTTAGTAATGTCTCTACTTTTCATCTCCTTGCTAGTGTCAGTCCTACGGTAGTTACTTGAGTAATGTCTTTACTTTTGATCTCCGTGCTAGTGTCAGTTTTACGGTAGTTACTTGAGTAATGTTTCTACTTTTCATCACATTGCTAGTGTCAGTCTTACAGTAGTTAGTTGAGTAATGTCTTTACTTTTTATCTTTTAGCTAGAGAGTTTTTAGGTAGTTACTTGAGTAATGTCTCTACTTTTCATCTCCTTGCTAGTGTCAGTCTTACGGAAGTTACTTGAGTAATGTCTCTACTTTTTATCTCCTTAATAGTGACAGTCTTACAGTAGTTACTTGAGTAATATCTCTACTTTTCATCTCCTTGCTAGTGTCAGTCCTACAGTAGTTACTTGAGTAACGTCTTTACTTTTCATCTCCTTGCTAGTGAGTTTTTAGGTACTTACTTGAGTAATGTCTCTACTTTTCATCTCCTTGCTAGTGTCAGTCTTACGGTAGGTACTTGAGTAATGTCTCTACTTTTGATCTCCTTGCTAGTATCAGTCTTACGGTAGTTACTTGAGTAATGTTTCTACTTTTGATCTCCTTGCTAGTGTCAGTCTTACGGTACATACTTGAGTAATGTCTCTACTTTTGATTTCCTTTCTAGTGTCAGTCTTACAGTAGTTACTTGAGTAATGTCTCTACTTTTCATCTCCTTGCTAGTGTTAATCTTACGGTAGTTACTTGAGTAATGTCTCTACTTTTGATCTCCTTGCTAGTGTCAGTCTTACGGTAGTTACTTGAGTAATGTCTCTACTTTTGATCTCCTTGTTAGTGTCAGTCTTTCGGTAGTTACTTGAGTAATGTCTCTACTTTTGATCTCGTTGCTAGTGTCAGTCTTACGGTAGTTACTTGAGTAATGTCTCTATTTTTCATCTCCTTGCTAGTGTCAGTCTTACGGTAGTTACTTTAGTAATGTCTCTACTTTTCATCTCCTCACTAGTGACAGACTTACAGTAGTTACTTGAGTAATGTCTCTACTTTTGATCTCCTTGCTAGTGTCAGTCTTACGGTAGGTGCTTGAGTAATGTCTCTACTTTTGATCTCCTTGCTAGTATCAGTCTTACGGTAGTTACTTGAGTAATGTTTCTACTTTTGATCTCCTTGCTAGTGTCAGTCTTACGGTACATACTTGAGTAATGTCTCTACTTTTGATTTCCTTTCTAGTGTCAGTCTTACGGTAGTTACTTGAGCAATGTCTTTACTTTTCATCTCCTTGCTAGTGTTAGTCTTACGGTAGTTACTTAAGTAATGTCTCTACTTTCATCTCCTTTTAGTGTCAGTCTTACGGTAGTTACTTGAGTAATGTCTCTACTTTTCATCTCCTTGCTAGTGTCAGTCTAACGGTAGTATTTGAGTAATGTCTCTACTTTTCATCTCTTTGCTAGTGTCGGTCTTACGATAGTTACTTAAGTATTGTCTCTTCTTTTCATATCCTTGCTAGTGTCCGTCTTACGGTAGTTACTTGAGTTATGTCTCTACTTTTGATCTCATTGCTGGTGTCAGTTCTAAGGTAGTTTCTTGAGTAATGTCTCTACTGTTCGTCTTCTTGCTAGTGTCAGTCTTAAGGTAGTTACTTGAGTAATGTCTCTACTTTTAATCTTCTTGCTAGTGTCAGTTCTACGGTAGTTACTTGAGTAATGTCTCTACTTTTGATCTCATTGCTAGTGTCAGTTCTAAGGTAGTTTCTTGAATAATGTCTCTACTTTTCGTCTCCTTGCTAGTGTCAGTCTTAAGGTAGTTACTTGAGTAATGTCTCTACTTTTAATCTTCTTGCTAGTGTCAGTTCTACGGTAGTTACTTGAGTAATGTCTCTACTTTTTATCTCCTTGCTAGTGACAGTCTTACAGTAGTTACTTGAGTAATATCTCTACTTTTCATTTCCTTGCTAGTGTCAGTCTTACAGTAGTTACTAGAGTAACATCTTTACTTTTCATCTCCTTGCTAGTGAGTTTTTAGGTAGTTACTTGAGTAATGTTTCTACTTTTCATCTCTTTGCTAGTGTCAGTCTTACAGTAGTTAGTTGAGTAATGTCTTTACTTTTTATCTTTTTGCTAGAGAGTTTTTAGGTAGTTACTTGAGTAATGTCTCTACTTTTCATCTCCTTGCTAGTGTCAGTCTTACGGTAGTTACTTGAGTAATGTCTCTACTTTTCATCTCCTTGCTAGAGAGTTTTTAGGTAGTTACTTTAGTATAGTCTCTACTTTTCATCTCCTTGCTAGTGTCAGTCTTACGGTAGTTACTTGAGTAATGTCTCTACTTTTCATTTTCTTTGCTAGTGTCAGTCTTACGGTAGTTACTTGAGTAATGTCTCTACTTTTGATTTCCTTGCTAGTATCAGTCTTACGGTAGTACTTGAGTAATGTCTCTACTTTTCATCTCCTTGCTAGTGTCAGTCTTACGGTAATTACTTTAGTAATGTCTCTACTTTTCATCTTCTAGCTAGTGACAGACTTACGGTAGTTACTTAAGTAATGTCTCTACTTTTGATCTCCTTGCTAGTGTCAGTCTTACGGTAGTTACTTGAGTAATGTCTCTACTTTTGATCTCCTTGCTAGTATCAGTCTTACGGTAGTTACTTGAGTAATGTTTCTACTTTTGATCTCCTTGCTAGTGTCAGTCTTACGGTACATACTTGAGTAATGTCTCTACTTTTGATTTCCTTTCTAGTGTCAGTCTTACGGTAGTTACTTGAGTAATGTCTCTACTTTTCATCTCCTTGCTAGTGTTAGTCTTACGGTAGTTACTTGAGTAATGTCTCTACTTTCATCTCCTTTTAGTGTCAGTCTTACGGTAGTTACTAGAGTAATGTCTCTACTTTTCATCTCCTTGCTAGTGTCAGTCTAACGGTAGTATTTGAGTAATGTCTCTACTTTTCATCTCTTTGCTAGTGTCGGTCTTACGATAGTTACTTAAGTATTGTCTCTTCTTTTCATATCATTGCTAGTGTCAGTCTTACGGTAGTTACTTAAGTAATGTTTGTACTTTTGATCTCATTGCTAGTGTTATTTCTAAGGTAGTTTCTTGAGTAAGGTCTCTACTTTTCGTCTCCTTGCTAGTGTCAGTCTTAAGGTAGTTACTTGAGTAATGTCTCTACTTTTAATCTTCTTGCTAGTGTCAGTTCTACGGTAGTTACTTGAGTAATGTCTCTACTTTTTATCTCCTTGCTAGTGTCAGTCTTACGGTAGTTACTTGAGTAAAGACTTTACTTTTGATCTCCTTTCTAGTGTCAGTCTTACGGTAGTTACTTAAGTAATGTCTCTACTTTTCATCTCCTTGCTCATTTCAGTCTTACGGTAGTTACTTGAGTAATGTCTCTACTTTTGATCTCCTTGCTAGTGTCAGTCTTACGGTAGTTACCTGAGTAATGTCTCTACTTTTGATCTCCTTGTTAGTGTCAGTCTTTCGGTAGTTACTTAAGTAATGTCTCTACTTTTGATCTCGTTGCTAGTGTCAGTCTTACGGTAGTTAATTGAGTATTGTCTCTACTTTTCATCTCCTTGCTAGTGTCAGTCTTACGGTAGTTACTTGAGTAATGTCTCTACTTTTGATCTCCTTGCTAGTGTCAGTCTTACAGTAGGTACTTGAGTAATGTCTCTACTTTTGATCTCCTTGCTAGTATCAGTCTTACAGTAGTTACTTGAGTAATGTTTCTACTTTTGATCTCCTTGCTAGTGTCAGTCTTACGGTACATACTTGAGTAATGTCTCTACTTTTGATTTTTTTTCTAGTATCAGTCTTACGGTAGTTACTTGAGTAATGTCTCTACTTTTCATCTCCTTGCTAGTGTTAGTCTTACGGTAGTTACTTGAGTAATGTCTCTACTTTCATCTCCTTTTAGTGTCAGTCTTACGGTAGTTACTTGAGTAATGTCTCTACTTTTCATCTCCTTGCTAGTGTCAGTCTAACGGTAGTATTTGAGTAATGTCTCTACTTTTCATCTCTTTGCTAGTGTCGGTCTTACGATAGTTACTTAAGTATTGTCTCTTCTTTTCATATCCTTGCTAGTGTCAGTCATACGGTAGTTACTTGAGTTATGTCTCTACTTTTGATCTCATTGCTAGTGTCAGTTCTAAGGTAGTTTCTTGAGTAATGTCTCTACTTTTCGTCTCCTTGCTAGTGTCAGTCTTAAGGTAGTTACTTGAGTAATGTCTCTACTTTTAATCTTCTTGCTAGTGTCAGTTCTACGGTAGTTACTTGAGTAATGTCTCTACTTTTTATCTCCTTGCTAGTGACAGTCTTACGGTAGTTACTTGAGTTTAGACTTTACTTTTGATCTCCTTGCTAGTGTCATTCTTACGGTAGTTACTTGAGTAATGTCTCTACTTTTGATCTCCATGCTAGTGTCAGTCTTACGGAAGTTACTTGAGTAATGTCTCTACTTTTTATCTCCTTAATAGTGACAGTCTTACAGTAGTTACTTGAGTAATATCTCTACTTTTCATTTCCTTGCTAGTGTCAGTCTTACAGTAGTTACTAGAGTAACGTCTTTACTTTTCATCTCCTTGCTAGTGAGTTTTTAGGTAGTTACTTTAGTAATGTCTCTACTTTTCATCTCCTTGCTAGTGTCAGTCCTACGGTAGTTACTTGAGTAATGTCTTTACTTTTGATCTCCGTGCTAGTGTCAGTTTTACGGTAGTTACTTGAGTAATGTTTCTACTTTTCATCTCTTTGCTAGTGTCAGTCTTACAGTAGTTAGTTGAGTAATGTCTTTACTTTTTATCTTTTTGCTAGAGAGTTTTTAGGTAGTTACTTGAGTAATGTCTCTACTTTTCATCTCCTTGCTAGTGTCAGTCTTACGGTAGTTACTTGAGTAATGTCTCTACTTTTCATCTCCTTGCTAGAGAGTTTTTAGGTAGTTACTTTAGTAATGTCACTACTTTTCATCTCCTTGCTAGTGTTAGTATTACGGTAGTTACTTGAGTAATGTCTCTACTTTTCATCTCCTTGCTAGAGAGTTTTTAGGTAGTTACTTTAGTAATGTCACTACTTTTCATCTCCTTGCTTGTGTCAGTCTTACGGTAGTTACTTGAGTAATGTCTCTACTTTTGATCTCCTTGCTAGTATCAGTCTTACAGTAGTTACTTGAGTAATGTTTCTACTTTTGATCTCCTTGCTAGTGTCAGTCTTACGGTACATACTTGAGTAATGTCTCTACTTTTCTTTTCTTTTCTAGTGTCAGACTTACGGTAGTTACTTGAGTAATGTCTCTACTTTTCATCTCCTTGCTAGTGTTAGTCTTACGGTAGTTACTTGAGTAATGTCTCTACTTTCATCTCCTTTTAGTGTCAGTCTTACGGTAGTTACTTGAGTAATGTCTCTACTTTTCATCTCTTTGCTAGTGTCAGTCTAACGGTAGTATTTGAGTAATGTCTCTACTTTTCATCTCTTTGCTAGTGTCGGTCTTACGATAGTTACTTAAGTATTGTTTCTTCTTTTCATATCCTTGCTAGTGTCAGTCTTACGGTAGTTACTTGAGTAATGTCTCTACTTTTGATCTCCTTGCTAGTGTCAGTTCTAAGGTAGTTTCTTGAGTAATGTCTCTACTTTTCGTCTCCTTGCTAGTGTCAGTCTTAAGGTAGTTACTTGAGTAATGTCTCTACTTTTAATCTTCTTGCTAGTGTCAGTTCTACGGTAGTTACTTGAGTAATGTCTCTACTTTTTATCTCCTTGCTAGTGACAGTCTTACAGTAGTTACTTGAGTAATATCTCTACTTTTCATTTCCTTGCTAGTGTCAGTCTTACAGTAGTTACTAGAGTAACGTCTTTTTTTTTCATCTCCTTGCTAGTGAATTTTTAGGTAGTTACTTTAGTAATGTCTCTACTTTTCATCTTCTTTGCTAGTGTCAGTCCTACGGTAGTTACTTGAGTAATGTCTTTACTTTTGATCTCCGTGCTAGTGTCAGTTTTACGGTAGTTACTTGAGTAATGTTTCTACTTTTCATCACATTGCTAGTGTCAGTCTTACAGTAGTTAGTTGAGTAATGTCTCTACTTTTCATCTCCTTGCTAGTGTTAGTCTTACGGAAGTTACTTGAGTAATGTCTCAACTTTTTATCTCCTTAATAGTGACAGTCTTATAGTAGTTACTTGAATAATATCTCTACTTTTCATCTCCTTGCTAGTGTCAGTCCTACAGTAGTTACTTGAGTAACGTCTTTACTTTTCATCTCCTTGCTAGTGAGTTTTTAGGTAGTTACCTGAGTAATGTCTCTACTTTTCATCTCCTTGCTAGTGTCAGTCTTACGGTAGGTACTGCAGTAATGTCTCTACTTTTGATCTCCTTGCTAGTATCAGTCTTACGGTAGTTACTTGAGTAATGTTTCTACTTTTGATCTCCTTGCTAGTGTCAGTCTTATGGTACATACTTGAGTAATGTCTCTACTTTTGATTTCCTTGCTAGTGTCAGTCTTACGGTAGTTACCTTAGTAATGTCTCTACTTTTCATCTCCTCACTAGTGACAGACTTACAGTAGTTACTTGAGTAATGTCTCTACTTTTGATCTCCTTGCTAGTGTCAGTCTTACGGTAGGTGCTTGAGTAATGTCTCTACTTTTGATCTCCTTGCTAGTATCAGTCTTACGGTAGTTACTTGAGTAATGTTTTTACTTTTGATATCCTTGCTAGTGTCAGTCTTACGGTACATACTTGAGTAATGTCTCTACTTTTGATTTCCTTTCTAGTGTCAGTCTTACGGTAGTTACTTGAGCAATGTCTTTACTTTTCATCTCCTTGCTAGTGTTAGTCTTACGGTAGTTACTTAAGTAATGTCTCTACTTTCATCTCCTTTTAGTGTCAGTCTTACGGTAGTTACTTGAGTAATGTCTCTACTTTTCATCTCCTTGCTAGTGTCAGTCTAACGGTAGTATTTGAGTAATGTCTCTACTTTTCATCTCTTTGCTAGTGTCGGTCTTACGATAGTTACTTAAGTTTTGTCTCTACTTTTCATCTCCTCACTAGTGACAGACTTACAGTAGTTACTTGAGTAATGTCTCTACTTTTGATCTCCTTGCTAGTGTCAGTCTTACGGTAGGTGCTTGAGTAATGTCTCTACTTTTGATCTCCTTGCTAGTATTAGTCTTACGGTAGTTACTTGAGTAATGTTTTTACTTTTGATATCCTTGCTAGTGTCAGTCTTACGGTAGTTACTTGAGCAATGTCTTTACTTTTCATCTCCTTGCTAGTGTTAGTCTTACGGTAGTTACTTAAGTAATGTCTCTACTTTCATCTCCTTTTAGTGTCAGTCTTACGGTAGTTACTTAAGTAATGTCTCTACTTTTCATCTCCTTGCTAGTGTCAGTCTAACGGTAGTATTTGAGTAATGTCTCTACTTTTCATCTCTTTGCTAGTGTCGGTCTTACGATAGTTACTTAAGTATTGTCTCTTCTTTTCATATCCTTGCTAGTGTCAGTCTTACGGTAGTTACTTAAGTTATGTCTCTACTTTTGATCTCATTGCTAGTGTCAGTTCTAAGGTAGTTTCTTGAGTAATGTCTCTACTGTTCGTCTCCTTGCTAGTGTCAGTCTTAAGGTAGTTACTTGAGTATTGTCTCTACTTTTAATCTTCTTGCTGGTGTCAGTTCTACGGTAGTTACTTGAGTAATGTCTCTACTTTTGATCTCCTTGCTAGTATCAGTCTTACGGTAGTTACTTGAGTAATGTTTCTACTTTTGATCTCCTTGCTAGTGTCAGTCTTACGGTACATACTTAAGTAATGTCTCTACTTTTCTTTTCTTTTCTAGTGTCAGACTTACGGTAGTTACTTGAGTAATGTCTCTACTTTTCATCTCCTTGCTAGTGTTAGTCTTACGGTAGTTACTTGAGTAATGTCTCTACTTTCATCTCCTTTTAGTGTCAGTCTTACGGTAGTTACTTGAGTAATGTCTCTACTTTTCATCTCCTTGCTAGTGTCAGTCTAACGGTAGTATTTGAGTAATGTCTCTACTTTTCATCTCTTTGCTAGTGTCGGTCTTACGATAGTTACTTAAGTATTGTCTCTTCTTTTCATATCCTTGCTAGTGTCAGTCTTACGGTAGTTACTTGAGTAATGTCTCTACTTTTGATCTCCTTGCTAGTGTCAGTTCTAAGGTAGTTTCTTGAGTAATGTCTCTACTTTTCGTCTCCTTGCTAGTGTCAGTCTTAAGGTAGTTACTTGAGTAATGTCTCTACTTTTAATCTTCTTGCTAGTGTCAGTTCTACGGTAGTTACTTGAGTAATGTCTCTACTTTTTATCTCCTTGCTAGTGACAGTCTTACAGTAGTTACTTGAGTAATATCTCTACTTTTCATTTCCTTGCTAGTGTCAGTCTTACGGTAGTTACCTTAGTAATGTCTCTACTTTTCATCTCCTCACTAGTGACAGACTTACAGTAGTTACTTGAGTAATGTCTCTACTTTTGATCTCCTTGCTAGTGTCAGTCTTACGGTAGGTGCTTGAGTAATGTCTCTACTTTTGATCTCCTTGCTAGTATCAGTCTTACGGTAGTTACTTGAGTAATGTTTTTACTTTTGATATCCTTGCTAGTGTCAGTCTTACGGTACATACTTGAGTAATGTCTCTACTTTTGATTTCCTTTCTAGTGTCAGTCTTACGGTAGTTACTTGAGCAATGTCTTTACTTTTCATCTCCTTGCTAGTGTTAGTCTTACGGTAGTTACTTAAGTAATGTCTCTACTTTCATCTCCTTTTAGTGTCAGTCTTACGGTAGTTACTTGAGTAATGTCTCTACTTTTCATCTCCTTGCTAGTGTCAGTCTAACGGTAGTATTTGAGTAATGTCTCTACTTTTCATCTCTTTGCTAGTGTCGGTCTTACGATAGTTACTTAAGTATTGTCTCTACTTTTCATCTCCTCACTAGTGACAGACTTACAGTAGTTACTTGAGTAATGTCTCTACTTTTGATCTCCTTGCTAGTGTCAGTCTTACGGTAGGTGCTTGAGTAATGTCTCTACTTTTGATCTCCTTGCTAGTATTAGTCTTACGGTAGTTACTTGAGTAATGTTTTTACTTTTGATATCCTTGCTAGTGTCAGTCTTACGGTACATACTTGAGTAATGTCTCTACTTTTGATTTCCTTTCTAGTGTCAGTCTTACGGTAGTTACTTGAGCAATGTCTTTACTTTTCATCTCCTTGCTAGTGTTAGTCTTACGGTAGTTACTTAAGTAATGTCTCTACTTTCATCTCCTTTTAGTGTCAGTCTTACGGTAGTTACTTGAGTAATGTCTCTACTTTTCATCTCCTTGCTAGTGTCAGTCTAACGGTAGTATTTGAGTAATGTCTCTACTTTTCATCTCTTTGCTAGTGTCGGTCTTACGATAGTTACTTAAGTATTGTCTCTTCTTTTCATATCCTTGCTAGTGTCAGTCTTACGGTAGTTACTTAAGTTATGTCTCTACTTTTGATCTCATTGCTAGTGTCAGTTCTAAGGTAGTTTCTTGAGTAATGTCTCTACTGTTCGTCTCCTTGCTAGTGTCAGTCTTAAGGTAGTTACTTGAGTAATGTCTCTACTTTTAATCTTCTTGCTAGTGTCAGTTCTACGGTAGTTACTTGAGTAATGTCTCTACTTTTGATCTCCTTGCTAGTATCAGTCTTACGGTAGTTACTTGAGTAATGTTTCTACTTTTGATCTCCTTGCTAGTGTCAGTCTTACGGTACATACTTAAGTAATGTCTCTACTTTTCTTTTCTTTTCTAGTGTCAGACTTACGGTAGTTACTTGAGTAATGTCTCTACTTTTCATCTCCTTGCTAGTGTTAGTCTTACGGTAGTTACTTGAGTAATGTCTCTACTTTCATCTCCTTTTAGTGTCAGTCTTACGGTAGTTACTTGAGTAATGTCTCTACTTTTCATCTCTTTGCTAGTGTCAGTCTAACGGTAGTATTTGAGTAATGTCTCTACTTTTCGTCTCCTTGCTAGTGTCAGTCTTAAGGTAGTTACTTGAGTAATGTCTCTACTTTTAATCTTCTTGCTAGTGTCAGTTCTACGGTAGTTACTTGAGTAATGTCTCTACTTTTTATCTCCTTGCTAGTGACAGTCTTACAGTAGTTACTTGAGTAATATCTCTACTTTTCATTTCCTTGCTAGTGTCAGTCTTACGGTAGTTACCTTAGTAATGTCTCTACTTTTCATCTCCTCACTAGTGACAGACTTACAGTAGTTACTTAAGTAATGTCTCTACTTTTGATATCCTTGCTAGTGTCAGTCTTACGGTACATACTTGAGTAATGTCTCTACTTTTGATTTCCTTTCTAGTGTCAGTCTTACGGTAGTTACTTGAGCAATGTCTTTACTTTTCATCTCCTTGCTAGTGTTAGTCTTACGGTAGTTACTTAAGTAATGTCTCTACTTTCATCTCCTTTTAGTGTCAGTCTTACGGTAGTTACTTGAGTAATGTCTCTACTTTTCATCTCCTTGCTAGTGTCAGTCTAACGGTAGTATTTGAGTAATGTCTCTACTTTTCATCTCTTTGCTAGTGTCGGTCTTAGGATAGTTACTTAAGTATTGTCTCTTCTTTTCATATCCTTGCTAGTGTCAGTCTTAAGGTAGTTACTTGAGTAATGTCTCTACTTTTAATCTTCTTGCTAGTGTCAGTTCTACGGTAGTTACTTGAGTAATGTCTCTACTTTTGATCTCATTGCTAGTGTCAGTTCTAAGGTAGTTTCTTGAGTAATGTCTCTACTTTTCGTCTCCTTGCTAGTGTCAGTCTTACGGTAGTTACTTGAGTAATGTCTCTACTTTTAATCTTCTTGCTAGTGTCAGTTCTACGGTAGTTACTTGAGTAATGTCTCTACTTTTTATCTCCTTGCTAGTGACAGTCTTACAGTAGTTACTTGAGTAATATCTCTACTTTTCATTTCCTTGCTAGTGTCAGTCTTACAGTAGTTACTAGAGTAACGTCTTTACTTTTCATCTCCTTGCTAGTGAGTTTTTAGGTAGTTACTTTAGTAATGTCTCTACTTTTTATCTCCTTGCTAGTGTCAGTCCTACGGTAGTTACTTGAGTAATGTCTTTACTTTTGATCTCCGTGCTAGTGTCAGTTTTACGGTAGTTACTTGAGTAATGTTTCTACTTTTCATCACTTTGCTAGTGTCAGTCTTACAGTAGTTAGTTGAGTAATGTCTTTACTTTTTATCTTTTTGCTTGAGAGTTTTTAGGTAGTTACTTGAGTAATGTCTCTACTTTTCATCTCCTTGCTAGTGTCAGTCTAACGGTAGTATTTGAGTAATGTCTCTACTTTTCATCTCTTTGCTAGTGTCGGTCTTACAATAGTTACTTAAGTATTGTCTCTTCTTTTCATATCATTGCTAGTGTCAGTCTTACGGTAGTTACTTAAGTAATGTTTGTACTTTTGATCTCATTGCTAGTGTTATTTCTAAGGTAGATTCTTGAGTAAGGTCTCTACTTTTCGTCTCCTTGCTAGTGTCAGTCTTAAGGTAGTTACTTGAGTAATGTCTCTACTTTTAATCTTCTTGCTAGTGTCAGTTCTACGGTAGTTACTTGAGTAATGTCTCTACTTTTTATCTCCTTGCTAGTGTCAGTCTTACGGTAGTTACTTGAGTATAGCCTCTACTTTTGATCTCCATGCTATTGTCAGTCTTACGGAAGTTACTTGAGTAATGTCTCTACTTTTTATCTCCTTAATAGTGACAGTCTTACAAAAGTTACTTGAGTAATATCTCTACTTTTCATCTCCTTGCTAGTGTCAGTCCTACAGTAGTTACTTGAGTAACGTCTTTACTTTTCATCTCCTTGCAAGTGAGTTTTTAGGTAGTTACTTGAGTAATGTCTCTACTTTTCATCTCCTTGCTAGTGTCAGTCTTACGGTAGTTACTTAAGTAATATCTCTACTTTTCATCTCCTTGCTCATTTCAGTCTTACGGTAGTTACTTGAGTAATGTCTCTACTTTTGATCTCCTTGCTAGTGTCAGTCTTACGGTAGTTACTTAAGTAAAGACTTTACTTTTGATCTCCTTTCTAGTGTCAGTCTTACGGTAGTTACTTTAGTAATGTCTCTACTTTTCATCTCCTCACTAGTGACAGACTTACGGTAGTTACTTGAGTAATGTCTCTACTTTTGATCTCCTTGCTAGTGTCAGTCTTACGGTAGGTACTTGAGTAATGTCTCTACTTTTGATCTCCTTGCTAGTATCAGTCTTACGGTAGTTACTTGAGTAATGTTTCTACTTTTGATCTCCTTGCTAGTGTCAGTCTTACGGTACATACTTGAGTAATGTCTCTACTTTTGATTTCCTTTCTAGTGTCAGTCTTACGGTAGTTACTTGAGTAATGTCTCTACTTTTCATCTCCTTGCTAGTGTTAGTCTTACGGTAGTTACTTGAGTAATGTCTCTACTCTCATCTCCTTTTAGTGTCAGTCTTACGGTAGTTACTTGAGTAATGTCTCTACTTTTCATCTCCTTGCTAGTGTCAGTCTAACGGTAGTATTTGAGTAATGTCTCTACTTTTCATCTCCTTGCTAGTGTCAGTCTTACGGTAGTTACTTGAGTAATGTCTCTACTTTTCATCTCCTTGCTAGAGAGTTTTTAGGTAGTTACTTTAATAATGTCTCTACTTTTTATCTTCTTGCTAGTGTCAGTCTTACGGTAGTTACTTGAGTAATGTCTCTACTTTTCATTTTCTTTGCTAGTGTCAGTCTTACGGTAGTTACTTGAGTAATGTCTCTACTTTTGATTTCCTTGCTAGTATCAGTCTTACGGTAGTACTTGAGTAATGTCTCTACTTTTCATCTCCTTGCTAGTGTCAGTCTTATGGTAGTTACTTTAGTAATGTCTCTACTTTTCATCTCCTCACTAGTGACAGACTTACGGTAGTTTCTTAAGTAATGTCTCTTCTTTTCATATCCTTGCTAGTGTCAGTCATACGGTAGTTACTTGAGTTATGTCTCTACTTTTGATCTCATTGCTAGTGTCAGTTCTAAGGTAGTTTCTTGAGTAATGTCTCTACTTTTCGTCTCCTTGCTAGTGTCAGTCTTACGGTAGTTACTTGAGTAATGTCTCTACTTTTCATCTCCTTGCTAGTGTCAGTCTAACGGTAGTATTTGAGTAATGTCTCTACTTTTCATCTCTTTGCTAGTGTCGGTCTTACGATAGTTACTTAAGTATTGTCTCTTCTTTTCATATCCTTGCTAGTGTCAGTCTTACGGTAGTTACTTAAGTTATGTCTCTACTTTTGATCTCATTGCTAGTGTCAGTTCTAAGGTAGTTTCTTGAGTAATGTCTCTACTGTTCGTCTCCTTGCTAGTGTCAGTCTTAAGGTAGTTACTTGAGTAATGTCTCTACTTTTAATCTTCTTGCTAGTGTCAGTTCTACGGTAGTTACTTGAGTAATGTCTCTACTTTTGATCTCATTGCTAGTGTTAGTTCTAAGGTAGTTTCTTGAGTAATGTCTCTACTTTTCGTCTCCTTGCTAGTGTCAGTCTTAAGGTAGTTACTTGAGTAATGTCTCTACTTTTAATCTTCTTGCTAGTGTCAGTTCTACGGTAGTTACTTGAGTAATGTCTCTACTTTTTATCTCCTTGCTAGTGACAGTCTTACAGTAGTTACTTGAGTAATATCTCTACTTTTCATTTCCTTGCTAGTGTCAGTCTTACAGTAGTTACTAGAGTAACGTCTTTACTTTTCATCTCCTTGCTAGTGAGTTTTTAGGTAGTTACTTTAGTAATGTCTCTACTTTTTATCTCCTTGCTAGTGTCAGTCCTACGGTAGTTACTTGAGTAATGTCTTTACTTTTGATCTCCGTGCTAGTGTCAGTTTTACGGTAGTTACTTGAGTAATGTTTCTACTTTTCATCTCTTTGCTAGTGTCAGTCTTACAGTAGTTAGTTGAGTAATGTCTTTACTTTTTATCTTTTTGCTATAGAGTTTTTAGGTAGTTACTTGAGTAATGTCTCTACTTTTCATCTCCTTGCTAGTGTCAGTCTAACGGTAGTATTTGAGTAATGTCTCTACTTTTCATCTCTTTGCTAGTGTCGGTCTTACAATAGTTACTTAAGTATTGTCTCTTCTTTTCATATCATTGCTAGTGTCAGTCTTACGGTAGTTACTTGAGTAATGTCTCTACTTTTAATCTTCTTGCTAGTGTCAGTTCTACGGTAGTTACTTGAGTAATGTCTCTACTTTTTATCTCCTTGCTAGTGTCAGTCTTACGGTAGTTACTTAAGTAAAGACTTTACTTTTGATCTCCTTTCTAGTGTCAGTCTTACGGTAGTTACTTGAGTAATGCCTCTACTTTTGATCTCCATGCTATTGTCAGTCTTACGGAAGTTACTTGAGTAATGTCTCTACTTTTTATCTCCTTAATAGTGACAGTCTTACAAAAGTTACTTGAGTAATATCTCTACTTTTCATCTCCTTGCTAGTGTCAGTCCTACAGTAGTTACTTGAGTAACGTCTTTACTTTTCATCTCCTTGCTAGTGAGTTTTTAGGTAGTTACTTGAGTAATGTCTCTACTTTTCATCTCCTTGCTAGTGTCAGTCTTACTATAGTTACTTAAGTAATGTCTCTACTTTTCATCTCCTTGCTCATTTCAGTCTTACGGTAGTTACTTGAGTAATGTCTCTACTTTTGATCTTCTTGCTAGTGTCAGTCTTACGGTAGTTACTTAAGTAAAGACTTTACTTTTGATCTCCTTTCTAGTGTCAGTCTTACGGTAGTTACTTTAGTAATGTCTCTACTTTTCATCTCCTCACTAGTGACAGACTTACGGTAGTTACTTGAGTAATGTCTCTACTTTTGATCTCCTTGCTAGTGTCAGTCTTACTGTAGTTACTTGAGTAATGTCTCTACTTTTGATCTCCTTGCTAGTGTCAGTCTTACTGTAGTTACTTGAGTAATGTCTCTACTTTTCATCTCCTTGCTAGTGTCAGTCTTACGGTAATTACTTGAGTAATGTCTCTACTTTTGATTTCCTTTTTAGTGTCAGTCTTACGGTAGTTACTTGAGTAATGTCTCTACTTTTCATCTCCTTGCTAGTGTCAGTCTTACTGTAGTTACTTGAGTAATGTCTCTACTTTTGATCTCCTTGCTAGTGTCAGTCCTACTGTAGTTACTTGAGTAATGTCTCTACTTTTCATCTCCTTGCTATTGTCAGTCTTACGGTAGTTACTTGAGTAATGTCTCTACTTTTCATCTCCTTGCTAGTGTCAGTCTTACGGTAGTTACTTGAGTAAAGACTTTACTTTTGATCTTCTTGCTAGTGTCAGTCTTACGGTAGTTACTTGTGTATGGTCTCTAATTTTTATCTCCTTAATAGTGTCAGTCTTACGGTAGTTACTTGAGTAATGTCTCTACTTTTAATCTCCTTGCTAGTGTCAGTCTTACAGTAGTTACTTGAGTAATGTCTCTACTTTTGATCTTCCTGCTAGTGTCAGTCTTACAGTAGTTACTTGAGTAATGTCTTTACTTTTGATCTCCTTGCTAGTGAGTTTTAGGTAGTTACTTGAGTAATGTCTCTACTTTTTATCTCATTGCTAGTGTCAGCCTTACGGTAGTTACTTGAGTTATGTCTCTACTTTTCATTTCCTTGCTAGAGTCAATCTTACTATAGTTACTTCAGTAATGTTTTTACTTTTGATCTCCATGCTAGTGTCAATCTTACGGTAGTTACTTGAGTAATGTTTCTACTTTTCATCTGCTTGCTAGTGTCACCTTAATGCTAAATTCACACTGGCTTGTTGAGATCTGTAGAGCCAACTTCTCAGTTTAAACTTGAAGGCCTTGAAGTATGAGGCTCTTCTGAAAAAATACTTTCAAACTAAAAGAATTAGACTAATTCTCCAAAGGACGAAATTAAAAGAAAAATTGAAATAATAGAGCTGCGCTGAAAAAAATAATAAGAAAATCTAAAATTAAATTAATTTTAAAGAAAATAAAACATTAAACATGTTAATATTTAAAACATACAATAAACTTCAAAGAAAATAAAACATTAAACATGTTAATATTTAAAACATACAATATGGTTTTGACAAAAAACCATTTATCCGACGGTCGTCAAGACAAAACAAATTCACAAACGAACAAAACAAAACATTTATAAATGTTCATAAATGTTTAAATAACTTTACCTTAATGCTAATGTCATACTGGCATGTTGAGTTCTGTAGAGCCCACATATCAGTCCAAATATGAATGTTTGAAGTATGAGCCTCTTCTAAAAAAATACTTTTAAACTAAAAGAATTAGACTAATTCTCCAAAGGACGAAATTTTTTTAAAAAATTAAAAAAAATAGAGCTACGCTAAATAAATTTATAAGAAAATCTAAAATTAAATAAACTTCAAAGAAAAAAAAACATTAAATATGTTAATATGTAAAACATACAATACGGTTTTGACAAAAAACATTTGCCGACGGCCTTCAAGACAAAACAATTCACAAACAAACAAAACTAAACATTTATGAAGGTTCAATAATGTTTAAATAACTTCACCTTAATGCTAATGTCACATTGGCATGTAGAGTTCTGTAGAGCTCACATCACAGTCCAAACTTGAATGTCTTGAAGTATGAGCCTGTTCTGAAAAAAATACTTTCAAACTAAAAGAATTAGACTAATTCTCCAAAGGACGAATTAAAATAAAAAAATTTGAAATAATAGAGCTACGCTAAAAAAAAATTATTAGAAAATCTAAAATTTAACAAACTTTAAAGAAAATAATACATTAAACATGTTAACATTTACAACATAGAATATGGTTTTGACAAAAAACATTTGTCCGACGGCCGTCAAGACAAAACAATTCACAAACGAACAAAACAAAACAATTTTAAATGTTTATAAATTTTTAAATAACTTCACCTTAATGCTAATGTTACATTCGCATGTAAAGTTCTGTAGAGCCCACATCACAGTCCAAACTTAAATGTCTTGAAGTATGAGCCTCTTCTAAAAAAATACTTTCAAACTAAAATAATTAGAATAATTCTCCAAAGGACAAAATTAAAAAAAAAAATTGAAATAATAGGGCTGCGCTAAAAAAAATTATAAGAAAATCTAAAATTAAATAAACTTCAAAGAAAATAAAACATTAAGCATGTTAATATTTAAAACATACAATATGGTTTTGACAAAAAACATTTGTCAGACGGCCGTCAAGACAAAACAATTCACAAACAAAAAAAAAACACAACATTTATAAATGTTTATAAATGTTTAAATAACTTCACCTTAATGCTAATGTTATATTGGCATATAGAGTTCTGTAGAGCCCACATCACAGTCCAAACATGAATGTCTTGAAGTATGAGCCTCTTCTGAAAAAATACATTCAAACTAAAAGAATTATATTAATTCTCCAAAGGACGAAATAAAATAAAAAATTGAAATAATAGAGCTACGCTAAAAGTTAATCTAAAATTAATTAAACTTCAAAGAAAATAAAACATTAAACATGTTAACATTTAAAACATACAATACGTGTTTTGACAAAAAACATTTTTCTGACGGCCATCAAGACAAAATAATTCACAAACGAACGAAACAAAACATTTATGAAGGTTCAATAATGTTTAAATAACTTCAACTTAATGCTAATGTCACACTGGCATGTTGAGTTCTGTAGAGCCCACATCACAGTCCAAACTTGAATGTCTTGAAGTAAGAGCCTTTTCTGAAAAAATACTTTTAAATTAAAGAATTAGATAAATTCTCCAAAGGACGAAATTTAAAAAAAAATTGAACTAATAGAGCTGCGCTAAAAAAAATTATAATAAAATCTAAAATTAAATAAACTTAAAAGAAAATAAAACATTAAGCATGTTAATATTTAAAACATGCAATATGGTTTTAACAAAAAACATTTGTCAGACGGCCGTCAAGACAAAACAATTCACAAATGAACAAAACAAAACATTTATAAATGTTTATAAATGTTTAAATAACTTCACCTTAATGCTAATGTTATATTGGCATGTAGAGTTCTGTAGACCCACATTACAGTCCAAACTTGAATGTCTTGAAGTATGAGCCTCTTCTGAAAAAATACTTTCAAACTAAAAGAATTAGAATAATTCTCCAAAGGAAGAAATTTAAAAAAAAAATTGAAATAATAGGGCTGCGCTAAAAAAAATTATAAGAAAATCTAAAATTAAATAAACTTTAAAGAAAATAAAACATTAAGCATGTTAATATTTAAAACATACAATATGGTTTTGGACAAAAAACATTTGTCAGACGGCCGTCAAGACAAAACAATTCACAAACGAACGAAACAAAACATTTATAAATGTTCATAAATGATTAAACAACTTCACCTTAATGCTAATGTTACATTGGCATGTAGAGTTCTGTAGAGCGCACATCTCAGTCCAAACATGAAAGTCTTGAAGTATGAGCCTCTTCTGAAAAAATATTTTCAAACTAAAAGAATTAGAATAATTCTCCAAAGGACGAAATAAAATAAAAAATTGAAATAATAGAGCTACGCTAAAAGTTAATCTAAAATTAATTAAACTTCAAAGAAAATAAAACATTAAACATGTTAACATTTAAAACATACAATACGTATTTTAACAAAAAACATTTTTCTGACGGCCGTCAAGACAAAATAATTCACAAATGAACAAAACAAAACATTTTTGAAGGTTCAGTAATGTTTAAATAACTTCACCTTAATGCTAATGTCACACTGGCATGTTGAGTTCTGTAGAGCCCACATCACAGTCCAAACTTGAATGTCTCGAAGTAAGAGCCTTTTCTGAAAAAATACTTTTAAACTAAAAGAATTAGATAAATTCTCCGAAGGACCAAATTAAAAAAAAATGAAATAATAGAGTTGCGCTAAAAAAAATTATAAGAAAATCTAAAATTAAATAAACTTCAAAGAAAATAAAACATTAAACATGTTAATATTTAAAACATACAATATGGTTTTGACAAATAACATTTTTCTGACGGCCGTCAAGACAAAATAATTCACAAACGAATGAAACAAAACATTTATGAAGGTTCAATAATGTTTAAACAACTTCACCTTAATGCTAATGTTACATTGGCATGTAGAGTTCTGTAGAGCCCACATCTCAGTCCAAACATTAATGTCTTGAGGTATGAGCCTCTTCTGAAAAAATACTTTCAAACTAAAAGAATTAGAATAATTCTCCAAAGGAAGAAATTTAAAAAAAAAATTGAAATAATAGGGCTGCGCTAAAAAAAATTATAAGAAAATCTAAAATTAAATAAACTTTAAAGAAAATAAAACATTAAGCATGTTAATATTTAAAACATACAATATGGTTTTGGACAAAAAACATTTGTCAGACGGCCGTCAAGACAAAACAATTCACAAACGAACGAAACAAAACATTTATAAATGTTCATAAATGATTAAACAACTTCACCTTAATGCTAATGTTACATTGGCATGTAGAGTTCTGTAGAGCGCACATCTCAGTCCAAACATGAAAGTCTTGAAGTATGAGCCTCTTCTGAAAAAATATTTTCAAACTAAAAGAATTAGAATAATTCTCCAAAGGACGAAATAAAATAAAAAATTGAAATAATAGAGCTACGCTAAAAGTTAATCTAAAATTAATTAAACTTCAAAGAAAATAAAACATTAAACATGTTAACATTTAAAACATACAATACGTATTTTAACAAAAAACATTTTTCTGACGGCCGTCAAGACAAAATAATTCACAAATGAACAAAACAAAACATTTTTGAAGGTTCAGTAATGTTTAAATAACTTCACCTTAATGCTAATGTCACACTGGCATGTTGAGTTCTGTAGAGCCCACATCACAGTCCAAACTTGAATGTCTCGAAGTAAGAGCCTTTTCTGAAAAAATACTTTTAAACTAAAAGAATTAGATAAATTCTCCGAAGGACCAAATTAAAAAAAAATGAAATAATAGAGTTGCGCTAAAAAAAATTATAAGAAAATCTAAAATTAAATAAACTTCAAAGAAAATAAAACATTAAACATGTTAATATTTAAAACATACAATATGGTTTTGACAAATAACATTTTTCTGACGGCCGTCAAGACAAAATAATTCACAAACGAATGAAACAAAACATTTATGAAGGTTCAATAATGTTTAAACAACTTCACCTTAATGCTAATGTTACATTGGCATGTAGAGTTCTGTAGAGCCCACATCTCAGTCCAAACATTAATGTCTTGAGGTATGAGCCTCTTCTGAAAAAATACTTTCAAACTAAAAGAATTAGAATAATTCTCCAAAGGAAGAAATTTTAAAAAAAAATTGAAATAATAGGGCTGCGCTAAAAAAAATTATAAGAAAATCTAAAATTAAATAAACTTTAAAGAAAATAAAACATTAAGCATGTTAATATTTAAAACATACAATATGGTTTTGGACAAAAAACATTTGTCAGACGGCCGTCAAGACAAAACAATTCACAAACGAACGAAACAAAACATTTATAAATGTTCATAAATGATTAAACAACTTCACCTTAATGCTAATGTTACATTGGCATGTAGAGTTCTGTAGAGCGCACATCTCAGTCCAAACATGAAAGTCTTGAAGTATGAGCCTCTTCTGAAAAAATATTTTCAAACTAAAAGAATTAGAATAATTCTCCAAAGGACGAAATAAAATAAAAAATTGAAATAATAGAGCTACGCTAAAAGTTAATCTAAAATTAATTAAACTTCAAAGAAAATAAAACATTAAACATGTTAACATTTAAAACATACAATACGTATTTTAACAAAAAACATTTTTCTGACGGCCGTCAAGACAAAATAATTCACAAATGAACAAAACAAA